>JAQJVL010000089.1:292500-295000 GCA_035578905.1 Stictocephala bisonia | reverse complement strand
TTTTAAATTTAGATCTTTTCCGGCAATTCGTTCGTAGGAAGTTTTCGCCTGAACAAATAATAAAAAAATTTCCCGCAGGTGAACTTTTCGATGTTCTGTATTTCAGAAGAAATTGTTTTTCCAAAGTTTAAGTTTACTTACATTTTTTAAATAGGACTTAGTAAAAATAAAACAAAATACACTGTAGTCAAGCCATATAACTTTGCCAATGGCTGACAGTGACTCCGTCGTTTGAGGCCTATGAGTGGTGGTAACACTGGCGTCAACTCTCGTGGTGTGTTGTGCACAGGCTTTACCAGTCTGGTCTCTGGTGATATTCGTTGGTCTCTGGTGCTGCCCGACATCACTTCGGCGCTATTGCTACTGCTACTAGTAGTAGCTGTTTCGATCTTCTTGGACCTCATCAGGTAAGTCACTGACAGCCAAACTAACGACAGCTTCGGTTGTTCGAAGTTGAACAAGAGGGAGGTGAAATGGAACAATAAGTAACAAAATGTCATATGTTTGACCCTTCCTACTAATTGCTCTGAGCTTTGCTCAACCATTTTTTGATGATATTGCATATGATATTAACTAAGATACTTATTTAAAGTAATCGGCTGGATTGTATTTCAAAACTTACATTGCATGTCCAATTAAATTGAGAATTTAAAATTAACTTTAAGATCATGTTTTTAAGATAAAAATGTCTTTGTACACATAGATAACCAACAGAGACTACAGTAATTAACGCAGTTTAAACTTATACCAGGAAAGGCATTTGTATACTAATCACAGCAGGCAATGCTTAATAGTATGCTCTTTTTATTCTTGGTTATTATTTGTCTTTTCATTAATCTCTTTATTTTCAGATTCATGACATTTTTCAGAGTAAAAACTTCATAGTTCTCTCTCCCTCCCCCCTCGCACGCTCTCCCCTCCCCCTCTTTCTCTATCCCTCCCTCCCTCTCCATCATTCCTCCCTCTCCCTCCCTCTCCCTCTCTCTCTCCCTCTCTCTCTCCCTCCCTCTCTCTCTCCCTCTCTCTCCCCTCTCCCCCTCTCTCTCTCCCACTCCCTCCCTCTCCCCCTCCTCTCCCCCCTTTCTCTCTTTCCCTCTCCCCCTCCCTCTTTCCCTCTCCCTCCCTCCCACTCCTCTGATCCCTCCCTCCCCCTCTCTCTCCCTCTCCCTCCCTCCCTCTCCCTCCCTCCCTCTCTCTCTCCCTCCCTCTCTCTCTCTCTCTCTCTCTCTCTCTCTCTCTCTCTCTCTCTGCCTGTCTGTATTTTACTACAGAATAATAAAAGGTGTAAGACATGTAAGTCATATTTGAAAAGATTAATATGTAGACATGTTTTTTTTAATATTGCCTGCAGTGGATGTTAGATAAATATATCACATGCACTAGTTTGAAACTACATTAATATTCCCTGGCATTTGTTTTTACTCTCATGTTTTAGAATATTTTTCAATAGAAAACCTCATAGCTTTATTAAAGTTAACACAGGAGTATTTATTAGGAAAAAAAGGTCTCAGATTTATTTTTTAATTCCCAAGCATATGAAAATGCACCTTTAGTCTTTAAAAGCCATATGAATTTATTGTAATCAATACTATCTTACTAAATTCTGAAAGGCTATGATAGATTTTAAAGTTATAAGAAATCATGCAATATTGTCTTTAAGTGGAGGAGGGGGGATTGTAGGCCTTTGTCTGACTGCCTAAGGAACATAGTCTCCACTCTCCTTGATGTTCATTAATATTTCAGAACTTCTTGACTCAGATAGGAGTTAGGGGGGGAGGAGTAGCATTTCCAAAAAGGAAAATCTGGATAAAAAATGGAATAAAATGCTAGAAAATATTGCTTGCTAAAATGGAACCAGTTTGACAGCGGTATTCATTTGGATGTGGCTAATGTTAGCCCTGATGGGTTGTGAATTCAAATGCAGCCAATTCAATAAAAATTGTGAAACTTCAACAAGAATATTAGAATCTTTCCTTTTTTTTCTTTGTTCCAGGTAGAAACACATGTTCAAGTTATTGGTCAGAGGAAGGGATTCAGCAAAAAAGACATCATAAAATTAAACCACTTGTATAATTGTTCCTTGAATCCAATGTCATCATCATCACTACTTTCAATTGACTTGTTCGTTTCAAAAACGCCACACTTAGAATCAAGAACAAACAGAAATAATTATTTTCTGAATTTAACTATTATTTGTCAATTTATGACACTTTTGTTTACTATTTAGAACTATCTTTAATCAACAATATCATTAGCCAATAAAATATAAACAAGTGACACATATTCATTAATTGTTGTATTTGCATTAAAACTCTTAATAAAGCCCTTCTCCCAGCACAATAAAAAGGTATCAAAATGAATTTATCTCTATAAATAATATTGAGACTGGGTTGATACAAGATTTTACATACAGGATGTGGCAAAGTAAAGTGCCAAACTGAATATGGATAAAAATAAAGAAAAAATCAAGAATAATATTTTTTCCTAGGTTTGTTTACAA
>JAQJVL010000089.1:0-287500 GCA_035578905.1 Stictocephala bisonia | reverse complement strand
ATGACATTTACCTGAAAATGTGTTACATATTTATTTGAATAAAGGTACTAATAGTTTGTGTAAGTTGTTTTGTTTCATTCCTTTTTGGAACGATTTATTCTGCGAATGATTTAATTTAGTTCAAAATTAAATGCATACTAACCTAGGACTGTATTAACAAGTGATGTTTAAACTTAATTACCCATGACAGACATATGACAGAGCCATATGCTAGGAATGTATTAACAAGTGATGTTTAAACTTAATTACCCATGACAGACATATGACAGAGCCATATGACAGAGCGCCTGGGTTTCCTGGATGGTGGTGGGAGTAGCCGCTTGGTGCCGGACCGCTGAACTGCCACACAGCAAGCGATTCATTAGTTTATACATCGATGGGTGCACCATCCGCTTGGAAAACTATTTCCCCCTGTAAGTTCAGTGGCAAGTCTTCAAGGAGGTTTGGTAGCACTTCACGCAGGAACTGGAGGTATTGAATGCCATTCAAATTCGTTGGAAGATCACAATACGTTCCTATAAGATGACTCCCAATTAAACAATTTATACATTTACTTTAAATCGAATCTGACTGCTTGATTCTCATGCAATGTATGGGTTTTCAAAGGCATAGTGATGCTAATTGTGAAGATTGAAAACACTATCTCGTGTGAATGAATAGGTACTCATCCGTCCACAAAATTGTCTATAGGAAATAATTTCTGCCACTGGGGAGTTCCTGGATCAGACCGGCAGAAACTGTGGTAAACCTATGGGTGGAGGTAGGGTACCTCTAAGGTATCAAGGGTCTTGCCGCGGGTTGAAAAATGGAGAGGGTTAGAGAGATTTCCTTCTTTTGCGTAAGGGTAACTTTAGTAACCAAAAAAGACATTACGGCTAGCCGCCCAACTTCTGAAGCAAAAGGAATCTCGCACTAACACTCTTCATCTGGGTTTTTTGGCGTTAGCCAGCCCACACGGGGGCGTCATCTTTTTAGTGTATTAAGAACCCAAGACAAATATTTGAAGCTAGCAAGGGTTCTGAAATTGGGCTCAAGACAACTATGAAGGGTATACGACTGGTACTCACGTCCATGGCATGTCATTAAAAAGTTGACCAGAACTCGACAACCCGAGCGGGCCAAGAGTATGGTCGATCAAATATTCCTTGATGGAAAATGGTACCATTTTCAAATAGTAGGGATTTGTTCTGGGACACAATACAAATACCGAATTTACTAATGATGGGCAGGGGGGGGGGCCGCCCAGAAGGGGGGGGGCAAAAGGGGCAGAGATTGGCCCCGGGGCTCCACACAGAGCATAGTTCACAGGGGGGAGCCACAAAATTTACGCTGCAGACAAAAAGAAAATACTTTAATAATCTACTGGAAATAAGATACGATTCCAACTGTAATCGACAATAATCCGCAAGAGTGATGAGGTAAGGCCGGGAGATAATTCTTCCAGTGATTAGATTTTATAAAACGTTAAAACTAAACCAATTGGTTTTTTATATCAATTATGGGATGCAAGTTTTACAATGGTCTAGTGAAGTTGGTTGTCAGCGGTCTGAACAGTAGTGGTGTTCAGATACGGCTCGAGCGGGTTGGGGTTGGTGGTGACGGTGCAAGCTGGTACGCCCTCGCCGAGTTTGTCTGTGTTTAAGTTGTCTGGCCAAGTGTAAAGATAAGCATCTTGTGAAGAACGACAACCAAAGATAGAAACAATTCGCCGTTTGTTAACATAAAAATAAGACTTTGAGAGGTGTGTGACCGGTGCCACCCACAATAGTATATGACCTGTTTTCGTACGCTATATAAAATCAAAATCAGAGGTCAAAATAGCCCACTATACTTAATACATTTGAAACACACAGAAACTCCGTTGTGTTTGACGGATCGTTTAGAACAAGAATGACAAGAGGCGTTTTTCTGTGATGTAGTAGTATTTGTTTAACTGTTAAATTCAAAGAGAATCGTATTAGCTTGGTCCAACAGAAAAATGTTATACTTACGCCTATAATTACAACTTCTAATCTTGGGGCTTTTAGTTTGTAATTGAAAAAAACAATCGGCTTATGATCACGGGGTTAATAAATCCTTGCAGCAAAAGCCATTTATATATGAAATGCGTAACTATTAAAAACTTAGAAGAAGAATAAATAATACAACAGGCAATTGCAATTGAATAAGTAATTGTAGTACGGTATCATTGTTGATTAACTTGTTTCTCATATTAGTTTTGTATTTCTTGACAAAATTCAGTATTCAGTCGGAACAATATTGATTGATTTAGTTGTACGAAAATCCTCCTATTAAACTGCATCGTCAGCAATATAATAGGAATCTATATAAAGGGTGAAAACGACAGAGTGATGCAGTAACCTGCAGCCAAAAGTATGGCTAATTTATGCATTGGTAATATAAAAAAGTGGAGTAGAGAGCCAAGAACAAACACAATGGTAAATAAGCAAACAAAAGAATTTCAGTAAAAATATAGTTAAGATCGGTCATTTTAAAAAGAGGGGGTCGAAAAGTCTTTTATAATTAAAAAGGTTCTTGTACAAGATCTAGTTCAAAGCTGGTAGTAGGAGCGGCGGCACGGTCGGCGTTCGAGACGGTAGTGGACGTTGCACTCTTACCCGGCTCGGAATCCACAAATTTTTTCAATATATTCACTAGAAATTTAAGAAATAGTAATTCGCCTAATTCAGTTAGAATGCAGTGTTTTCACCCAAAAACCCCTCATGCAGATAAATAAATACAATAGATTTAAGCAATGTGGGCTGGCGAGAGTTTTAATTAATTTGTCATTAAGGGGTTAGATCGAGACATCGTCAATCATATAGTTTGCTTTTGGTTTTAACTGTACGATTCCACGTAATTTGGTGTATATTTGTTATAGAGTGTGGAGATAATTATCTGAAATTTATGGTGTATACTATAAAGTGATTACCTTAGTAAAACTAACTTTTTTACTAGCAAAATTAATTTATCGATTACAATTGTAAGGTTTGCTATGTTTCGATTAATTCCATTTAAAGAATTTTGAGAGAGAACAAAAAGTCAAAAGTTTAGGCCCAATAATTTAATGGTAACGTGTTTTTAAAATTGAAATCTAATAAACCCAAGACTATAAAGAGTTTCCTCACTAGACAGATAAAAATCCTTCGAAAGTAAATACAAAATGTTATTGCAACAGTAATAAAAAGAATAAATAAAAATGAAACCAACTAACTATATGCAAACAACTATTTGTTGTGGTGATTGCGATTACATTCAGGAGGCTTGTGTCTACGGCTATCTGCGAGGACAATTGGCGGTGCATTAAGTCTTGGGTCTATAAAATTATCAGGAGTTTGATGGTTGACGATAGTGAACAACCGGATTCCGACGTAGCCATCCAAAATAACACGGTTAAGGCCAGGGGGGAGGTTAAACACAGTACCATGCGCATATTTTATGTTACTTTATAATCGTACTGTAAATATATCCTTTGAGCGGGATTTTAAATTTACTATTTAATTATGACAATGGATGTGTGCGTAAAGGACATTTTACAAATATAGCGTTTGGGAGAGAGGACATAGGTCTTAATGAAAATGAGAGCTCTTAAGTACGATCACGTTAATAGAGAGTAAAAAAAGCTTCAAATCATAGATATCCTGAAAAAATATAGCAACTCCCGTTATTTTGAATAATATATATTTTTTGTGGTACAATTTGAAGCTTGTTGTATACTTCGTTTTAGTGTGTCTGTGTTTAATTTTAATCGGCCAGACACTGTAAACATGAAACAGGGTGTATTCTCAACATATTTCATTAAAAAAAAAAAAGAGGGTAGCTCTTGAGGTTAAAGAACCAAAAGTTGATGGCCACGTACAGGGTTGTTATCCCAAACAGAATAGTGCATAATTGGAAGTTAATGATTGGTCATACAAATTAACGATAACGGAAATCTGACGACCTATCGAAAATAGTTTTGATATTACATAGAGTATTTACTGTCCCTGACGACGGATAAAGCCTTTGGTTATATTTTTGACAACATTAATGACAGTTATTTTAGTTAATTTGAAGGGTTGTGGTGCGAGATAAGTTGAAAATGTGATCTAAGATTGGAAGCCCACATCGACTATACCATGGGTATAGGGCGGGGAGAGTTTCATACCGCCGGTGATCGTGAAATGGGGGTGTGTGGGAGGTGACAATTACCACTTGTCAACTGTTCCCTTACGGATACGACAGATAATATCCTCGTCAATAACACGTGAAACCCCAAAATCCCTCCCGATGCGAACAGAAGATAACAGAAATGTGATTAATCATCTAAACCAATATATAGTGAACAAAGATGTGCTAAAGCTGCCATATCACAACATTAGATGCTGTAAATAGACCATTAAAATCATCAGCGAAAGTGACCCCCAACCAAACCCGCCAATAAAGCGAACAAGTAAGTTATAAATGTCCCAGCATCAAAACGCAACGTACCACAGTGGTCACAACCTGGTTTTTATTGAAACGGCAATAACACAACCTGCGAACTCTCAGAATTGACGAGTTTTTAAAGCAACTAGATTTCCGCGACGTGCCAATGAAGATTATTTTTATTTCTAGAACAGTCTGGGCCACTTTGCTTCTATTATCTAGCGAGACTGCCAAAATTGCCTATACACAATTTATTTGCCCCACCCCCTCCCTACTTCCCACATCAATAACACTGGCGAGGAGCGGCACCTAAAAGCTGGCAACTGCAGAGCTGCTGTCCCCAACTATGCCAACTGCCTCGATGACACCATACTGATGTCAGTTGCTTGTGTTCGTTTAATTTATGATATTTAATATTAAAGAAGTAGCTGGTTTTTTGTAAAACGAGAGGTGATGGTTTTAATTGTATTCGGTAAAACTTAAAGGAAATGTATTTAAAAAGTATATTGAGCAAGATTAGTAGTAAAAACTAACCGTTGAGCGTTCGCTTAGGCCTATGCCCCCTGACAAAAACGTCGCGATGAAAAAATAAACATAAGTTACAATATTAATCTACGCGAAAGAGATAATAGTGTAGAATATCATAAGAATCGTGCTAAAATGTAGAAGATAATCCATAATAGTTATAGAAGGTTTTTTTGAGCCAATCAGTGAGTAATTTAAATTTAATTTTGAGAGTGAAGTAAGTGGCCAACAATTGGTAAACTTTGCCCCGGGTCCACCAAAAGTCTCTGGGGCGGGTCTCCTGCGTAGGCTATGTAAACAATCACGTAAACAGTCAATACTTTTAACGCAAAAGAATTAGTAAATAGTTGGTTGAAGCAAAATACACAGAAAGCGCAGGATAATGCAAAGCTGTTATTGGCAAAAAATCATCTGATTTAATTAAAGCGTAAATGGTTCCTCAATCGGGGGCTGATTTATGTGAAGGCTGGACAGATGTTATTTTCAGATGTACAGTCTTATAACGTTTGATGTTTAAATATGCCAATTAGGACCAATAACAATAATGGAGTATACGCCAAACTACATTAGTTATGAAATTAGTATCAACAATTTTTTTTCTCTTTTGGCCTCTTAATTTTAAATTAGGGATCATTTAAAATAGAAAATGAAATATAAGAAGGAAGTTTTCTTTGTAATTGAACATAAGGGGATATGAATAGTTTCGCCTTTTCAAACTGCTTTAAATGAGGGGTCTTAAACTATAGTAGAGAAAAATTAATGCATTAAAAATATTTACTAACTTTAAAGTCATTACCAATACAAGAGGATTATTGGTAACGTATTCATTATTTTGATTACTATGGTTTTTAATTTATACATAATTTGAAGTACTCCTTTCAAATATAGTTATCTTTCCAATTTCAAAATGAGGGGTTTAAACATCATACTAGAACTGTAACGGAAGACGTGTAAATTAAAGAAGAGTCACAAAATAATTCCCGGGCCGATTACTACGCTAAACGGTTTGATGAATCGGACATGGAATATTAAAGTGGAACTTTTTTTCTGGTCCTTTACCTGGGTAAGTGCACAACCTATAGGGGTGAAGTTATTGCATGATTTAACTCATCCCATGTAAATACACATTTTTTTCTTTCTCGTGGGTGTTGGCGATCTGGATTTCAGAAGTTGTGGGAATTAAAGAAGTGTTCTAATGTAAAGATGAGGGTACTGTGAAGTAGGTAGCGGTTGGGTCTCATGATACCAACTGTTCGTGTGTAGTAATGGGCACAACGAGTCAGGAAACTTTGGGGACGTCTTGTCCTTGGAATGCTTCTTGAACTTTGTAATTTCCGCGGTACATTGATAGGAATAACGGTTGTGGTAAAGAGAGAGGGCGTCAATCAAGTCGTCCAAAAATAGTAATGTGTGTGAGAGGGTGGTTTATCCCCATGGGTCAGTGCCTTGGACCAATACATTTCCTACTAATTCATAAATTGAGCACCAAATAAATACGAAGGAATTCAACATCAGTCTTTATGCGGACGATACATCAACTCCTCTGTAACAGCGCCAAAAAACGTCATAGATACGGTTAAATAAGAGAGACGTGATGAAGGGAGTCAAGAGTCGCGCTGGTTACAAGTGGGTTTATGACTTAAAATACCTTACTTTATAAAATTCCGTGGAAGAAGAACACAGAATGGTTTTAAATTTTCGCATGAGTGTGAACCGATGTATGTGATAGAAGAATTACTGAATTACATACACGACACAGAAATAGTCCCTTCATCTGAGCTGAAGTTTACCTTGCGATAGGGGCCTACATATCTAACGAAATCTAAGGATTTTGTGCTCCCACAATGACGCTGGTCAATTAAAAAAAATTAAGTTTCGGGTTATCCTTGGGGGGACTTCTCTGAAGTTTTGTCCAAAGTTCTCGTGTACAAAATGTCCTTCTTGTCAGCTTATTATAGGGGGTTTTGAGTCTAAACTCCCTTTTGTAAAGCTAGGAGCGGGGCCGTTGCTGTGTGGGGGGCCAAGAGCTGTGTACGTTCCAGTTTAAGTATCTTCAAAGGACGTATCAAAAAGGCGAGCTATCAGAACGATATTCAAAAAGCCGCCGTAGAATATTGGCCATTGCAAAACTCTTTTTTATCCCAAAAACCGCACCAAAGTCTGTAACATGGGTTCTGCGTCAATTCGAACATTTATGCCACTAGTTTTTATTTGTTGGTAAGCATAATTTTTTTTTCCATGTTATCAGGAAAAGAACCCTCATTTGACAAGACCCATAACTCTTCCTGTTCGGGAAAAACCGATATACGAATTCCAACGCACCGACAGCTTTTTTTGTAAAACAGTCTGTGTAACGTCATAGATGGTAGTCATGGCTTTTTCAACCTCGCTGCACAACACATCTTAAGACTTCAACGACCACCAAAAATACACAACATGCGAGTTCGGTAATTTGGATACGGCGAGCGCCAACGCTCCAGGATCTGCTATGCTGCAGGCACAGTGGTTAAGGGAAATATGCCTTATCCGCGGTTATTAGGTGAAGTCGTCACAACGCTGGAATGAGTAATATGGGTTATTAGAATAGAACAGTACGATTATAAATAGAGAGAGCTTAAATTTCGTTAGTAATGATAAATGTACAGAGCCACTAATGACGCTGTATAGACGGTTGTAAGAGACTGTCCACACAGTAACGGACTAAATAAGATTGATTTAACAGTCCTGGTCCGCGAGCAAATCCACATAAGTGAAACATCGCACCACTATCGGAAATTGCCAAAATAGGCAGAATGTATCAAAAGTTTTTATTGTTTTTAACAGATCGACATTAGCGTTTCCCACCAGTTATTTATGTATACCACATATGACCGTAAAATAGATAAAAACACAATGAAACAAACAAGCGAACAATGAGCGGTGCAGGGGACGGAGCTTGTTACTTGTACGGTATCCCTGACAATTAGATTAGTCAATTGTAAAAATGGGATTAGGTGTTTTCAAAGCTAACAGAGTACAACTTGAAACCGTCATACTTGTATAGTAAAATGAGACGTGTGTGGCATACTATTAAGGAGAAGCAATACTATCAGCCCCTAACCTCATAGGTGTTTTTTTATAGTGTACTACAAACATGTTTTTCTAGGCCACCGACTATTCGTAGTGAATATGTGTTTCGTAAGATGCATGTTGTTGACCCTATAGTAGTTGTTTTATAAAGCCTTAATCTTGTAATTCGAAATAGCATAATGAAAAAGAATATTTTTTGACCCGCACTACCCTGGTCGATACGTATGGGACATTCCGTCTGAAATAAATCAATTATCGTGTAAATAAAAATTGTGTAGCGTGTAAAACGGTACTTTGTTATAATCATATTTTTAAATAGCTAGTTCTAAAAACCACAACTTGGGTCATATTAATATTCTAGTGTGCACAAAAAGTCGTAGGGCAGATGAGGTTTGGTGCCGTCGAGCGACATGCAATACTTTTGTTACCATAGACCCTTCTATTGAGATAAGGCGCCGTACCACATAGAAGTTACACAGTGCTTTTACATTCAAAAGGTGGGTTTAAAGGTCTGGGTTGACTATTTTTATATCTGGAGGGGGGGTGGTGAGAGTGTAATCGTATTGTCGTCTGTCGTTGCTGGCTCGCACGCGGGGAAGTCGCGTGGGCTTTTGTTATGTTGCCGTGGGCTGAGTGTAGGTTTTTGTCCATAGCTAATACGAAATTCAATATCGACAAAAAAACAACATAAAATCACAACCACAATCAAAAAATCGACAACGTACCGACGATCGTCACAGTAAAAGAAGGCGAGGTTAGTACGATTAAATCGTTTTTAAATTGATTTTCTGGAGGAAAACTTTAGCAGTCCACAGTAACTTAAAGGTAAGCAGTAAAAGTTTTAAATGGATACGGTTCCTTTATTAGATCGAAGTTGTGTGCAGATAGATATGGAGGTTTGAAATAGCTACAACTAAGTCGTTGCAAGTATTAAAAAAGGTAAGACGAATGGGGTGTAAAAATTGTGGTTGTTAGGTAATTATATATAAATCGGAAATTTCCAGTGGGAACACGGAGCCAACACATTTGTTTGTGTTATTTAATATAAATGAAGGGCACTGATTGCACCCTACTACGTTATATTGTTGAGATCGGGTTAGTTGGTCAGGTTCATGTGAGGCTGCCTAGTAGATTTGGATAGGTTACAGTTTCTGGCCACAAACAGGCTTAGGTTTTTCTAATTGGAGGGAAAATCCTTTCCATATTAGGGATTGACGTCAATCAATCATCCTCATAGATGAGTATGGCCTAAACCCATAAAGGCTTTGTTTTATTTTACGCTGTTTTCTAACATAATTAACCCAAATTAAACATTAATTTTTTTTTTTAAGCTCCACTGGTGGCAACTGACGGCCAGCCCTCACTTCTAGAAAGCTTATGGAAAGTGACGGTTAGCCACAATAAGTAATTGTAAGTTTTGTGAGGCTTAATGCAAAGCGTAATGTAAAAGTGACGTAATCTTGTGGCAACTGAAACGTGAATAAGATATAAATTCTATGTCCTGTATAACTGGTTGACGTCTGAGCTTGTTTTCTGTGAATTGGAATTAGCGTGAAAATAACACAGAAAGCGGTATTGTGGCCATATTTCAAATGTGTGACGACCGATGAAATAAATTCAAGTATCAGGTTTTACGAAATTATTAAGTTTATATGCAAAATTGTAAATTAGAATGTTTGATGTGGTAATAATTTTAAGAGAATGTAGCAATCCATTAAGTAAACCGATATGGTTTTAACAATCTTTGTTTGTGACACATAATAGCGCGAGAGATTGAGTCCACGTAACTTTTAGGTGATGATTAAGCTACTTTATTATGTGAGTCTGCTAGATTTTCTTTATTTACTCATGTGTTATGACGTCAGAATTTTTATATTTTTAACTTATTTAGGAATTAATGTATTTATATTCAAGTTAATCCTTAAGTGTCAGTGGCTATGTAGTGAAATGCTTTTGATAATTTTAATACTGAATCTAATAGAAACAAGCTAGGTAAACATTTCTTCATTTGAGAATTTAAAATTGGGTTACCCAATTAAATATAATCAAATTATAAACTTTGGTAAAATAAATATTATGTTTTCCAGAGTGGGATGTTGTTTTCCGCTGATGTTTTTTCTTAGAAGCTAAATATATAAGGCAACAATCATCCTAGAGAATTAAAATATATGTAACAATTATTTTCTTTTTAACTTATGGGCTAGAAAACTAGTACTCGAGAACCTAAAAAAAATGAAAATACAAACATGTTAGCGTGGTTTTTTTTGTATAAAAAACTTCATTTACTAAATGCCTAGAGTCGTGCAAATCCTGCGCTGCTGGTTCGCGGAGCGGTAAATTTTTCCAACATAAGACGCCATCGCCAAGATGGCGACATTGCTTTGGTCGTTTTATGAAGAACCTATCAAAAAAACATGAATTTTTAATGTCATGAAAGCAAGCGCACCAGTCCCATTGACTCAGCACAAGATGTTCGATTTTACTGAAAACATTCAAATAAACCCCAGCAAACATAAGGTTTTATAATACAATTATAAAGAAACAGAAGGAATAACAATGAAAAGCGTGCCACTAAAAATACCAGCCCGGAGGGGGATCGTTCTAGGAAACTGAATGGGCCCATGTTTAGTGGGTCTCAAAAAACTGGTAACCATAACCAATGAAGTATTGGAGAGAGGGCAGGTGTATTCAGTCGCGTCTGCAAGTTAATTGAAATACACTAGCCAACGTAAACAAAAAAAATTGCAATGAGTTTAGGTGCCTTTGGGTTGCGTAGCAACAAAAAAGAAATGTTGTTTGTGATGACGCCTTGATTTATCGAGTTACATATACAACAAGCCAGAAAATATGGTGCGTTACAGCTGTTGTAAAACATTGTAATAAATAAAATGTTTTATGTGGCGATAATTAACAAATAATAAATGTGGTCATAAAGGATCAGAAGTTTCGCTGTGTGAATCGAGTTCGGTGATCGTCTGGCGTGGCAAAAAATTTCGTACTGTCGCTGTATGGGCATTGTCCACATACAACAATGATCTAGAATAGTGTGCCTACAGGTGTTTGCGTATCCTTCTTTATCTTAATTTATAGCAAAGTGCCCTCTCTCCGACGGGTCGTCGTACGCGCGAGTGTGTCGTGCGATTAAACCATAAATAAAATGATAGAGAAATAGGGAAAGAAAGTGGGTATGTATATGTAGTAATCACTAACAACAATATTATTAGTGCAAGTGACAGTGCATAAAAGGAAATTTATTTTAGGCATTGCGTCGCACAAGTCCAACGCGTAATCAATCAGTTAACAATTTATATTATATAAAAAGCAACTGAGGCAACTTCAAATCCTAAAACTAACAATCCTACATACGGAAATAATGCAATACAGGGCAACAAACACAAGGCGCTGGAGAACTAATATAAAGTGCAAAGTAATTCATTGTGTTTATTAAAATTAGTAATTATTAATTTTACACACCATGTATAAAGGATATATGTAATAACTGAGCCAGAGAACGATTAATTATAGATTTTTGGATCCAATTTTGATCAAATAAATGACATGTAAAGCAAATAAGTATTAGTATTACATTCTCATAATAATACCTTGAAGATCTTTGATAAATGATAAAAATAATATTAGAGATTTATTGCATTTGTGTTCGCTTCAAAATGACCTTGTTATTTTAATGTGACTCTGACAACAAAGAAAGTAAGAAAGGTTAGTTAATTCTAAGCGTCAAAACTATTTATTTATATTTGTTACCATATAATTAATTTATTTTAATATTATAAATTCAGTAAATAACAGTTTTTTAAAAAAAAATCAGTTTTTTTGTTTCTCGAGTAAAAATCCAAAAAAAAAAGTATAAACCCATTATATTAATACAATCGGATTTACAATATGCGAAAACTTTTGAGAGCCTATTTTAGACAATTGAGGTGCACACTAACTGTTTGGTGTAATAAATTTTATACTTTTTGGAATAGAGTTTTACATTTTCCTTGTAGCTAAAAGATTGGAACTAATAAAGTACATGTAGCAAAAAATTCATAGCAAGAGCCCCTTGATTTAGGTGAGGTGGTGGGATCAATAATTTTAAAGATCACAGAATGATATTTCGGTTTTCGTGATAAAAAGTTTAGAGTTACCACAAAAAAAACAAAAATTAAACAACTTTTTGTAATATGGGTACAATATGACTGCATAGAGTTATCCTGAAACAACTTGTTTTTCTTTGTCTGATCCATTGGTAATTTTTGAAGAATTTGTACATGAAGCTGAATTGATTACCTAAAATTGATATTCCGATACTGTTAGTAGAACGTTGCCTCAGTTTTCATTTTTGCGTTTTAATAAAAAACCAAAAAGCAATTCAACAAGGAAAAACTAGCATTTTATATAAAATTTAAACCACATAACCAGTATAATAGACCCCCTTATGCCGCGAATGGAACAGAAACAAACTAGGACTATAATCATTGTAATTATTTACAAATTTGTGTTTAGTGCTCTAAGAAAGGAGGTTATACGTTTATAAATTTACTAACAAAGACATTTTTACAAGTTATGTTATCAATCAAGAATGCTGGACAAAAATTATTTAACGGATTTTAATATGTTTGAGTGTAAGTTATGACGGTAGTGAGGTAATATACGATGGAACAGTTCTTATGTAGCACGAAAACAAAATAGGTAACCACCTTGGAATATATTAGAAGCATATATAATGTATTTAATACATGGAATATGGTTTAACAAAAACATAGCATGTCGAAGCACTATAAAGCCGGCACTTAATACAGTTTTAGTAACAAGTTTAATGATGGCACACTAGAAATTCAACCATCCTAGCTAGGGTTACATGAGTTTACCTAATTAAAACCCATAGTTGTTATATATTTTTCTAAACGGGCTAGACGATGACAACATTTTTAAAAGCTGAGTTGCTACTAGGATTAATGATCGTACCTCATTTTATAGAAGAACACATTTTATCAAGGCACATCCCACCCTCTAAATTTTATATAAAACAAAAAATTTGCATTCTTAATAGGCCTGATGAAAATATAAAGATATAATTAATAATATGCGAAATATAAGATTTAAGTCAACTTTTAATTCTGAAATTAAGATGTATTAGCCTCACAACAAAGACACATATAAGTACAGTACTGTATATTATTAATTTAAAAATCATTTACCTTGCAATAAGACCTTAAGACAAGCCTGCCACGTGGAGGGTAAAATTGACCCTGCCCCCTTGTAAATTTTGGAACCTGATCAAAAGGTATGATTCTGCATGTTCCGTCAGAATTAGGAACTAAACATGGGTGGTATTTAGGCGGGAAAAAACAAACAGTATTGATACTAATTTGACAATAGAACAATCCATAACCTCTCTAACCACACAATAACGGATAGTGAAGCCTCTCCAATATTTGTGCAAAAGTGAGCCAAGGTAAGTGTGAAGTGATCGTGCTTGCACAAGAGTAATCAATCAATGCATGCCTATTTCTTGTGCTGGTATAGCAAAAATCATGCGCCTACCAGATCACTAGCGGCTCATTTTTTTTTGGATGAAATATTCTGGAGACAGCCAATTAGTATGCCGTTAGTGCTCTTTTGAATAATGATAGATTTAGGCTTGTAGAAGCAGACTATGTTTTGGGTCTGGACGGCGGGGCTGACATAGATAAACTGGAGCCTATCCGTTTAGCTATTATTAGACAACCTTGGCGGATGGAAGCTCCTTTGACTAAGTTGAAGTCACCAGTAAGGGAAGTTGTTCCTTAAATATGGACCCTGTTTCTACTGTGCTTGTGGGGGAAGTTTATCTTCAAGGCAGTTTTTTTTAACGCCATTTGTTCCTCTCATGGCAAAGCTTGTCCGAGAGCCCCTAGAGTGTAGCAGCAGATGTAATTCGTATTATTCATTGGTGTGGATAATTTTAAAGGTTTAAGAATTCATTGTAAAGTGATAGTAAAGTAGTAGCCCTACTGTTAAGAAGAGGAGAGTAGAAGAGGCCCGATGTGCTGGTTATATGAAACTGGAAATAAGCGTTGGTATTGCGGCATGGTTGGGGGCTAAGCTTCGGACTGCGGCGGCTAGTTCGTAATCCCAGCAAAGCTTCACTAAGTGGTGTCGGTCTAAACTTCAAACGGATCGTTAGAATAGCAGTTGACGCACCGGTCCTGTAGGACCAAAGGCCAACTGTTAGTGAAGTTAAATATCAAAATAATAGGTAAGAAAAAAAATGAAATTATAACAGATGATAATTTCCAGGTGCGCTCTTAAGCAGTTGTATTAGATTGTTGTTTTGTGGTTTACTGAGTTTGAACGTAATTTTAGATTAGGGCTTGTGGATGGATGTTTCCAAAACTAACGTTTTGATGTTGTAGAGAATATCTTGTTGTCAAAAATGATACCTTCGAAAAATCAGTTATTTTTGTCTTCCGAAAATACATTAAAAAATGGATTTATGTACTAAAATACAATTGAACCCGTATGATGGTGAGATGCAAAATAAAAGCTATCACCAAATGAGATGGGAGCCGGACCTTGTTTAATAGAAATTTAGTTAATGTAATAAGATGTTTAAATGTCCTGGTAGGCCGTGGATGAATTGTCAGGTATTAGATGCACTGAGAAAGTGGTCAATTTCATTTACTGTTGGAGAAATAAGGTAGAAATCCAAACCTCAACTTCTGAGCAATGATTTTATAGGTAAACATTTCTTCTTGGGCTTCTCATCTTTGAACCAAAAATTTTAAATATTCAACTGTGGAAGTCTACTGTTTTAAGAGCCGACGGTCCCGATGTACATGGGAGCCATAGGAAGTAGTAAAATCCTAAATAGCACATTTTAAACGCAAAAAGTGAGTGTTGAACTCATTCAAGCAACTCCAAATAGGCGACGAACAGAGTTCATCAGGATACGAGAAAGCCCACAACTCCTACTTTTTGTAAACTGCAGCCCCACAGCTTCGGGGGGACAGCACTGTGATCCTCCACCTTGCATACCAGGCCAGGCATACCTACATACAGGCATACCGTCAAGAAATAATCCAACTTTTCCATTTTCTAGGGGATGTCATAGAAACAGATCCACAAACCCTTCAATACTCCAGTATCCCAATCCACGCAACCAAATACAAGGAATCAAGAAACAACTAAAGTTAATTTTTTATCACACAGTCCAAACAAAAAAGAAGGCCGGAAGTGAAAAAAGGATCAAGTACAAGCAGTGTAGGCTAAACAAACGTGAACAAAAAATCAAAAATAGACTAAGACCATAATTCTAAACACAACAAGAGGAATGCCAATTGGTGCCATCAATAAATAAAAACTAGTATGGGGTGCAACCAACCCCTAGAAGACATGATAATAAGAAATATCTAACCATGACTCCAATCGCGAACATTCATGAAAACATAGGTGGAAAACTTGACAGTCGACGTAAAGACATTACCAAATACAATACAGAGCCAAAAATAATCGATACACAGTGAACATGGACTAAAAAGATGAATGAAATAGAAAACAACATGGTCTAAGAATTTCCAAACTAATTAACTTCAAACTAACAATTATAGATTGCGAGGGGGTTACTCAACAGTAAAAAGATACGGGGTATCAATCCTATGTTGAGTAGAAGAAATGAAACAACTAAGAAAAACATCTAAAATACCGAACCAATAGGTAGATGAGGTTACCGAAGGGAATAGTAAGTTTGTTAATTAATAGAAATCAGAACTGAGTCACAGGAACATGCGCCTAATGGGGAGATCTACATACCACCATGTATTGCACAACTGGCAGATAGCACGTAGAACACACACTCAACAACAACATGGCGACCTTATGCGTGTGAAGAAAAACAGGAGCCGAAAAACACTACTGATGAATCATTGGGGGGAGACATTAAATGAAATGTCAGACATGCATATGGCTTAGAAACATAACAGTAGAACAACAAAAAAATAACCAAAATGAAATGACACGCTAAAGAATTCCGGACAATATACAATAATTTTAAACACTAACCGCCAACCAAATACACACCTGACATCGAGCTTCATCCATATATTTGATCTGCTGTCAAATCACACATGAGAATAAAAATACAGATAGTGGGCTGCACGCAGGTGAATTGCAGGACCACGGGGACCAGGCTACAGCTGTGTAGACGCGTCCAAATAAACAAAAACAGCCGCCCTACCCATCAACACTAGGGCTCAATTGGTATAAGACTTCAGTCCAAAAGGAAACTTGGGACGTCAGCATTAACAGTAAATCAGCTACTAACTGAAGAACTGGGAAGTCAATATACGTGAAGATCCAACAGCCGAAAGAGTCCTACGGAGAGAAACGATTATATCACAAATGGAACATGATGACTATGGGGACTTAATAACCCCTGTTAAAAAGATAAGAAGGAATAAAGAATAGTAGAAGACCAAACTCATGAAATGAAAATCGAAGCAAAAAAAGAGAGGTGCCAAGGCCCTCAAACAATCATACCAGGATACTGTCTAAGTGGTGATAGTGATTTTAAACAGGACAACATTAGATGACACAGAAGTCAAAAATGGTCATTTGCAAGAGAAAATAATATGGACCTTATAACTCGAAATTCTTTGTAAGCCTACCAGAAATCAGCAAACAACATACAACAAGCAGAAAACGAAGTCCCCCCTAACGCTAAACATTGGCAAATGAATAAAACAAACCAAGAAAAGATAAAAAACAAAAAAACCCTGTCAGATGGAAATAAAACATTGACCAAGAAGTACCCTTGTATGTTTATTAGAACAGATTTTATAAGTAAAGTATACAGGCTTACATATCTCCAAATCTTCAGCCTAAATATTTTACATGCCGTACTTGAACAACGAGGTTGTAAAGTGGTAAAGAGGCCGCACTGCATCGGTCCTCAAAGGGTTAAACAAGAAGCAATGCAAGCAAAAAAAATAAGCACATAATCCTCCAGGTGCAAGTTATGATTGACAGACCTGCTGATCTTGCTGTAAAAACTTAAAAGGTTAACAACTCGCCCCATAGTCCTCCAAGTATTAACTTATAGCATAGGAAATGAACTTTAGGACCAGTGTATTTACTTACAAAGGGCCTTTCTCCACCAAAGGTCGTACAGCATGTACTGTGGGAATGTAGGTTACCATTTTGTCAAGAGCATCATTTGCGTTGAGTCGGATGTATCTGTTGTTGTCAGCTGTTCGATTTAGGAGAGAAAATACAAGCTCATCATACTCCTGAAATAAAAATATTTAGTTCTTTCAATGGATAGATATAGGTGTTTTTTATCAACAATATATTCTATTTTTATCTTGTTAAATCTAGTACAAATCATCTTTGTCATCATTAAGTGCTTCTGGTTACGTGATAGAGACAAATCAAGTCTTTTCCGAGGTAAATTTGAGATTTCTATTTATACAAACTGAAGAAGTTTTTTCTTAGTGAGTTATGGGAATTGTTAATTTAGTTTTTAATGAACCTCGCTTATTTTCTTATTATTCTACTGGTTTACCTCAATTTCCTCTTGTGGTATTGTTCAGCCTCCAGGGTGAGATTTGTTGAACATACTCATATTTAGAAAAGAATTTTGCTCTGCTAAGACAACCATCCACCAGAGTTTGTGTGAGTCATATTGTTGTAGAAATTAAACCTTTCAGAACCGTTTAACGTGTCATAATGTAATGGCCAATTAATGTAAAAATACTGAAACACAATCAGTGTTGAATCAGACGAGCGATCTAAGGCCTTGTACCGTGGCCTGATATAATGCTCAGGATCGTCATTTCAAATCCAGCTATCGCTGTTACTTTCTTCTGTGTAACCTAATAGTCGCACGGGTCTGTGGCATAGTGGTGTAGGGCTCACCTTAATCTGTCATCAGTTGCGTTAATGGAATGAACAATTTGGTATCGCATATAGAAAATTTGTCTAACGTTATATTTACTAATTAACTTTCTAAAATTATTTAAAACAGTATTGGTTTTGTTTCTAAGTTGATTTGACATACTTCAAGATAGTAATACAGTACGATATATGCAACACACGGTAGGGGCCATGCGCAGGTCCCCTCCCCACCACTGGCTGCCGCTACGTCATCGGGCAGGCCAAGCTAAGCATCGTAAAATATACACCACAATGTGCGGCTATTTCGTGTTCAACTGTACTTCGTATATGAAATGTGTATCTTATTTGTGCATATATGAGTGATTAATAGGCAATGGATTGTAATTTAATTGAGTAAAATTCGTTTTATGTAGTAAATATTACCATTTATTGTAAAGTAGTAAAATAAATAGTCTTAGGAAATTGTTGGTTTATTAAACATATATCAGGAATAAAAATTGCAATTTAATATGCAGCTCGAAACTTGCTTTATAGTAAAACTATTGTACATAAAGACTTTAATATTGTACATCTTACTGTATAAATATAATTAAAACAATTAAAATATGATTCCTTTATGACTAGTAAATTGAAGAAAGAATGTTAAACAACGTAACACTTTAGCCAATTTCTAACAATATATTCACTGTTACTTATTATTTAAAATTAATATTAACTGTGGTCTACAAATTTATGAGACAAATTACACCTATACACAAATTATGTATATTAAGTAATTAATTACCATTTAATTTCATGTGTTTTATACCCGGTATAAACCCCTGCAGTTTCCTACATTTTTACTTTGTTTTCTTCCAGCAACAGAGGCTTTGTTTCCATGAACTCTTTTTGTTTAAGGATTTCATCCTCATAAATGTACGGGTACGAACATTACACGATTGGCGAATTCATCTACTGAGGGATATTTCTTGCAAAGTTTTGTCAGTTAAACGTTTTATAACACCTTTTTCCTTATTGAGTTCCCTGTCAACATGATAGTACAAAATGTCCTTTTTCACATTTTCAACAACTTTTAGCCATTCTTCTGTGGGATTCATGAAAAATCCTTTTGATAAAGTGCTAAACCAATCCCATTGAATGTTACTGCACTCGTTTGTTGGATGACCATATACAACATTTGATACTAAAAATTACAGGTAGAGCCTATGCAGTACTTGCTGTACGAATATTTACACAATCAATTGTAAACAATCCATTATTTTGTTTTCAACTATAGTAGCATTTTAAGTAGATATTTTTTATCCCAAAATAGTTACAGAAAATGTAAATAGCTGTTAAAATAGTTTCACAGGTTGATTTAATAATGCGGCAATCGTTAATAACATTATTAGTATTGCGTGTATTATAATTGAGACTGACAGAAAGATTAAGTAATATCAGACAGTTGCAGTACTAAGTGTTTTGATACGTTTTGTAGGAATGTTTTAATTAAAATATAGGCTTATCATACACAAATTGTAGTAAATAAACAATTTTCAATTAATTTTAATAACCACACACTTACAAATAAAAATACCACATGCACACAGGGAAATTAAAATATTGGACAACGTATCAACATTCTAGATTTTGTTATTAAATTATTTGTCAAATACTGTATACTATTACAGCAAAAATAATAATGCAGAATTCTCTAATTCTGGTGACAAATATATAGATTCGTTCATTAATTATTTCAGATTAAAATAATAAGTGTGTTGGGCACATTTAAATCATTTTGAATCGTGAAATTTAAGTCAAAGCAATGGAAACCGGAGGGGCACCATATTATTCAAGCCCAGCTTCTGCCCCACTGATGTCACGCGGGAGGCTGTCTGCCGTGTATTCTGTATATCGTGGTATATAGTAAATTTGTATGCTTTTAAATTATTTAAAAACTAACAAAAATAATTAAATATAATTTTTTTAATAATTAATTCAGAATGTCATGGTTGTACTCTCTAGTTTATGTATTTATGCACATATAGTTTTTATTTCAGAGGATAATTAAGACAAATAAAAATATTACTAATTAAAATTTTAAAATGCTAACAAAAAAGTGCTAAAAATATAGCATATTTCTGTTGCTTTTATTCCAACACCATTTGATGCACGAAACAATCATAGCACAGCAATTTAGTATATCCTCTGTATTCCTTGCATATTCTCTCACTACAACTATCAAACTAGTGCTATGTGTAGCCATTTTTCTTGGAAGGATAAAATTCACTTAGTAGGCCCATCAAACTAATCTGGTTTTTTTCGTATAGCAAATTAGTTTAATAAAACTAGGTATATAAAAATGAATACTATTTATTCACAACTAAAAATTGGTTGAAACACATATAACTAAGTGTACAAAAATAATCATAGGTTTAATCAACGAATATATGGTCGCGTTATGAGAAAATTTTTCTCTACACCTGAGATGAAATCGGTTGCATGGGGAGAAGACGTCTAATTGCCCAAACATGGAGGAGCGTTCACTAATTCCCGCCCCACCCTCCTTCACTAATTTTACGAGAAAAAGCAAAAAACCTAGAATGGATTATACAACACATTGCTGGAGCGTCAATGTTGTAGGTTAACTATTAAACAATTTTCAATGTAACAAAGAGAATAAATTAATGATCTATGGGTGAGTAAGAAGGGTACTTCAATGTAATGGGTGAATCTAGAGGAGCCCAGTTTCTGATAGTAGCACTTTCTTATGAATGGATGCATGACTATTTGAGCTGTCAAAAAGTGAATTGGAAATCCCTATATCATGATGTGCCTTATAGTATGTAGTAGTAATTGCTATTATTCAACGAAATAAATAACCTTTTTGTCTTTAAATACTCATCTCGTTATATCCTCAAACTCAACACAAACTAATAGCAACAAGATTCACAGGCATCACAACGTTTAGATCAATTAAAAATTTTATGTTTCTGGTGGTTAAGTTGCAAAAGTACTTAAAGAAAAAACTTTTATAGTATTTCCTCTCGACTAGTTTTGTTATATACAGTAGATCCTCGATAACACAAATCTGAAGAAGATTAAAAAGTATTCCTGTTATCAAGGTATTTAACCCTACAGTGGTGACGCCCTGACTGACAGACTGTATCTGTTAGTATTTTAAAATACCATCAACACCAGAAGAGGTGGCAGGATGAACTTCTTAGTAGCTGCCACTTAGACAGTTCTGAGTTGTCAGCTATAGGGACATAGTCGTCATATTTATCATTTTGAGATTATATTAATTTACGGTCTACTACACCAGCGTCACCACTCACATCTTGAATGCTTTCTTCAATTTAAGTAAGATATGTTTTATTTTTGTTCATTGTGTATAAATACCTGAAACTGCTAAACTTATAATATTTTTAATGAAATATTATTTGATAAGAACTATATAGAAACATGTTAATTTAGTTAGTTTGGTTTATTTTAACAACCACATTTAGTTCAAAGAGCAAGGGTTATGAGCCTACCAAGATTAACAAGAGAGAGAATAATGCAGATACGTAACATGAACCAACAAGACCGACCTGTACGTGAGGGAACTATAGGACGATGCAAAGAGTGTGGCTACAAAAAGAACTGGAAAACCAAGCATTCTTGCCAAAAGTGCTATACGTATCTGAGCCTAGAACATATAGGAATTACTTGTTAAAAGTATTTCTAATAAAAAAGGTCACATCTAGACTTCTATCTTATACTATAAAACGAGCAAGGAATTGTATGTATGTACCTATTTCCAGTCATTTTATTTCAAAAACGGCTCTACCGATTTTCTTCGTACTGTGTCTATAAAAGGTTTTCTACCTCAGGAATCCAATGGATTTGGTGACAATTTTGAGAAAACTCATTTTCTATGAGTTTTCACGATTCCAAAAGTAAATGGGTGGGCGGGTGGGTCAATACCACTGTTTAATGTTTACTATTTACTATTTCAACATGTGAGTTATGATTTTAATTTATTTTTTTAAATAACACATGTTTTTCTGAATCTGTTAAAATGTAAACAAACCAAATATTATTGTATTTTTCTTACCTATGTCTAATATACACAATTCAGTTATTCTCGAACTTTATTTCATTTTTATTATAATTTCTTCGAGCCGGATTACAGCAAGCAAGATAAATTTACAGTTCATTGATAACTTCAGTTCAGTGTATTTTAACTTTTTCTTAGATGCCAGGCAGACGTCCTCCAAAACGACGCAAGTTTAATTTTAATAAAAATGAGCCACCAATACCGAATTTAAATAAATCCCAAGATACTGAAACATGCTATGAAGTTGAAATTGAAAATACAGATCTTGATTCAAACAATGAAACAAATCTTATGACTTGTAATAATAATACTTTGCAAACAACTTCTACAAATAATTCTGGAAATACCTTACAAACTTCTAGCAACTTTCTTAATTACGATTTGCCATCAACCTCGGGGGTAACACCGAGGTTGATGGCAAATCGTAATTAAGAAAGTTGCTAGAAGTTTGTAAGGTATTTCCAGAATTATTTGTAGAAGTTGTTTGCAAAGTATTATTACAAGTCATAAGATTTGTTTCATTGTTTGAATCAAGATCTGTATTTTCAATTTCAGCTTCATAGCATGTTTCAGTATCTTGGGATTAATTTAAATTCGGTATTGGAAGTCAGCGATTAGATGATATGAACCCGATCGGAGATCGGCTTTCCTGGTACTCATGCATAAAATGACTAAATGGCGAAAATTGGTTTATGTCTCATAACATATTTTTTAATTGCTTATCTTTTTATTCTTAATGAAATTTGTATGTTATACTAATATTTGTCATTTTTCATTGATATTAATAATTTTTATTTAATGTTAAGCAGTTAAAAAACAAGTTAGTTACATAATCGTATTGTTTTAACATTTAAAATTCTTTTTTTAAAGTAAATACTAAATAAATATCTGGATTTGTTTAGTTTTCTATAGTAGTTTTTGAAGCAGTATAATTTTATGTTATATAAATAAATTTTACTTAAATCATATTTTAAGTAGTTATTCTATACACACATGTATTATTAATAATGACTATTAGCTTTTAAGATTACGATTATACTCATTTTTTTGTCTTAAATAAAAAAACATTAAGTTTTTGAACAATTTTTATATTAAACTAACTAATAACTCTTTTTTTCTTAAATAAAAAAAACATATTAAGTTTATAAAAAATTTTTATATTAAACTAACTAATAAACATATTCTCAAACTATCTAAGCTGTTTTTATATTTTTCCTGTGTTATTTAAGAAGATATAAAAAAAATTAAGTATATGGTCTCACAGACCAAAGTCACCACTGAAGGGTTAAAAGGGCAACATTCGTATTATAGGGGTTCGCTTTCATATACTTTACTGTAGAACAAATCATTTATTGTAAGTTTAATTAATGTATATTGATCACATTCCTCTTAAATCCAACACATAAAGCAGTGTTTCACCATGAGTAATGCTAGCCATATTGTCGATTGGACTAAACGGTACAGAACACACAATAAAATCAAACTAAACTGAACTAAATGTGTACTGTCTAATGTCACCTGTGGTTCCAAGTCGCGACAAACTTGAAACAGGAAGTTGAGTTATCCTGTTTTGACAAGAATTAATTGGAAATATAAATTCTTCTCATTGAGTTTAACCCTTGGGAATTTGTCTCATAAAGGTCAAATTTGTGGTATAAACGTGTATATTCGTTCTACAAGGATTTCTCATTTTCTTTAAAATAGAACAACATTTGTGTTATTGAGATAATTGGTCCTTAAATTCTTGTTATAACGGTACTTTTAATATTAAGTGTTATGAGTGGTTCAAGGGAATTTTTGTTTAAATCGCAGTATTGAGGATTTTGTGCTATCAGGGTCCCACTGTATATTATATTTTTTAAATTTGTTTTGGAGGTTAATTAGGCTAATAAGTAAACGACAAAATCCACATAAAAATATATCTCTTAATAAATTCAAATTAAACTATTTAACTGTCAATCTTAATGAAAAAATGAAAATTTAATCCCAAAACAATTGAACCAACAGTTTGAAGAAGGTAATAAGTCCAAAAATTCGTTTTTTGGGAAATCAAAGAAAACCATCTAACTTTTTTCTTTATAAATATTTTTTTACAATTTTTTTACATTATCTTCTATACGGTAATATATATCATTCTGATATTATTTTTTCATTTTTGTGTTGATCTAAAAAAAAGTTATGACAGTTATAAAGTAGTGGATTTGTTCCCTTATTAAAACTGATGAGTTTTAACTGGAATTAAACAAGCAAAAGTTGTGAAACTTGAGTACAAAAAGCTTTAGTGTTTATACTGTTTCAATTTTTAGTATTTGTACATGGTTTTATGTAAAAAAAAAACCAAAAAAGTTTTTTCGTTTTTCAAAAACCTAAAATTTTTAAAGTAAAAAGTACACTAAATTTTATTTTACACTTCAGGTGAGAAAACTGGAATAACAAAAACACAATAAAAATGATCAAACAAGAAATCCTTTTATTATACGTACAGTTTTTTTTTTTATATAAATAAAAAAGCTTTTTTCAATAGTTAAAAACATTTTTTAGTAAAAGTCCATAGCTTTAACTACTCCATCTCACTCTGTCTTCATCTCTGTCTTCTCCTGAGGTTGGCATCATTACGATTTCTTCATAAAATGTTTTGTACTCATCTGGAATGTACTGTATTATATTGAAAACATCCTGAATCTTCTTCTGCTTTATTGGAATTTTTCCGTTGTAAGCTTTGTCTTCTGGGATTTGAAGTACTGTTCTGGGTTTCTGCAGTAAAAAAGTGTTACTTGACAAACCATCAATATGTTCATATGTTTTCACATAACCAGCTGGTAATGAGTATTCCAGCTGCTTGCATTTAGAAATCAAAAATGGAACTTTATCTCGAGTCTTTGCTGTTTTTTTGTACACTTTTGTGGTCCAGTTCTTAAAATCTAGAATATTTTCTGAAGAAACCTGAGTAACATTGAAACCAGTCTTCCTAGAAGTTTTGATAAGGTCCACGTACTGTTGAGGAGTATAGATACGGTCTAGATTTCTGATTTTCCTTTTAGCGACTCCAAAGTTATGATCATATTGTAGAAAAGAATGTCCTCGCACCGGAAAGTATTGATAAATTTTTTCAAATCTTCCTATAGCTACCAAAGCAAGCAAAAACGCTACCAATGTGTGATTGCGGTTTTGACCCCCGCAAGCGTCGCTGAAGACATGAAGAATTTTAATATCCGAGCTTAGAGTTTTGATTTTCATCCACAACAAGCTACAAACCTCGTCAGGACCACGTTTGGCTTCACCCTCTGGGTACACATAAAAGTCTGCAGTGTTTATTTTAATGTCATGACAGCAAAACACGTACAGCCAAAGTTTTCTTAAATAAAACATTTCCTGAACTGGTATTTTAGGAAGTGGAAGGTTTTGCATGTAGTCGAAAACTATTGCTCCTATTTTAGGTTTTTTTTTACAGAGAGTTTTTACTTCTTGTTGTTTATTGTAAAATTTTCTAGCCCGGGGAAGATGAACAACCTTTTCGGCCACAGCAACACGTTTAGCAGTTTCGTTAAGGAAAGGGCTTCTGATTTTAGCAGTAAGCTCTTCACAGGTGCTACAAACATCTATTTGTAGACGTCCAAATCTGTGACCATGATTTTCGTTGTAGTACTTTCTGTAGAAATCATACTTCAATCCACTAGCAAGATTTGGATATTTTTTACAAAAGAGTTCGTACAAAGTTCTAATGTTCAGATCGGCACTTAAGTATTTTGTGTGCTTGTTACCATAATGGGTTTCTTTCAAGGGAAATTCTTTGATATGTTCATCAATAAAATTACGAACCTCATCAGATATTGGATTTCCACGGTTGTGGTGCCTAACTCTTTGGTCAATAGGTGTTGTGCCTAGAGTTACCAAAGATGTCAATCTAAATATTGCTTTATTTTTCACACAATACAAAATGGAAAACGCTTTCTTGCACACACATATACGCTCAGAGCCTTTCTTCACATGATAAATGAAAGTACTATCACGTTTGAGAGGTTCTTCACTCTTAGAACGCCTACGTGCGGGTAATTTACGATCAATAAGACCCATCAAAAAATTATCTTGTTCATTTTTTGATGGAATGTCAAGATATTTTTTCAAACTAAGTTGTCTTTCGTGTACATCGAACTTTTCAGTGCATTTATTTTTACATAAACAATCTCCATTGTCATTTGACTTAGCAGGTACGGTAACACCTGTTCTAATACTCACATACTCTTTGCCTCGATGTCTTTTGTTCTTTTGGACCTCGCTTTTATACGTTTCTGTGTGACGAATGCCTTTCTTCCTTTTCACAGGAGTCAATGTGTTTTCATCACTTTCAGACATTTCACTGTTATTAACACCACCGATAAATAAATTTTTGACACAATTTTTAAACAAGGAAATAAGTGCACAAAAATAATAGTATTGGCCAAAAATATAAACACTGTTCTTGAAAGACGTGTCTAGTATACAGTAAAGTTTTAGGTTAACTACAAATCTATGATGAAAACAAACAACAAAATACAACATTAATCAAGTGTTTTCATCACTTTCAGACATTTCACTGTTATTAACACCACCGACATATAAATGTTTAACACAATTTTTAAACAAAGAAACAAGTGCACAAAAATAATAGCATTGGCAAAATATAAACACTGTTCTTGAAAGACATGTCTAGTATACAGTAAAGTTTTAGGTTAACTACAAATCTATGATGAAAACAAACAATAAAATACAACAGAACAGCAGTCAGCAGCTGTCTGCCTGCAGGAGTACCAACCAATCAAGATATGAATACCGAGCGCATTCACACGCACTCTGGCGGGCGCGTTTAGAAACAGTCGGAGTCGTTCCCTTCTTCTAACTCACTAGAATTTGACAGGCCAATATCACCATTATCCGAGTGGTTTTTATTCCGTTCTTCTAACTGGCAATGTGCGCCTATGCTGTAAGATTGGTTTTTCGACAAAAAATGAAATATCGATTTTTTGGCGCTTGTTCCCTTCTTCAAACTGCTGGTTCAATTTATATATTTGCAGGGCTAAACTTGATGAACATGTTTGAAGAAAAAATAATGTTAGTACAAAAAGGTGCATTATATGCATTGCAAATCTAAGATTAGAAGGTTATCTTTACCCTTAAGGAGTTAGAATAATCTTTAATTAGTGTGTAATAAGAATATTTTAAGAATAATTCCATGTTTAATACTGTTTTTTTTCCCCTTTTTTTTTTTTTTGCTGGTTGTTGATTACCACTCGATCAGAAAACACTTCTTAACAAGTTCCTAAAAACTTTATAAAATTACTTTTTTATGTACTTTATTGTAGAATAAAGTAATTGGGATGGCCACATTCATAAAATCTTGCTATCCTTTTTTTTCAGAAAATTACCAAACGAAGTTAATAAAAATATTACATACCGGTCTACAAACTGAGCGCATTTTTGCAAAAAATTCCCTAGCAGCTTGGCAAGTGAAAAGTGTCACTGGAGGACGACAGTTATTCAGTAGAGAACTCATAGTCCGGTACACAAGACTCATGTAGGGGTCTAACTCGTCCGGGAAAAAGTGGGCCAAGTCTAAGCAGTCTTCTAGGCCAGCTTTCTTGGTTTCCCTGGACAGTAACAATTCACTTTTAGCAAAGCTCAAAGTTTGTAAACTTATTTGTAGGTCAATCAATTTATTTTATTTTCATAATACAGTAAATCCTTTCATATGAAAATGTATTTGATAATGTCAGCTGGAACAAATTATTAAATATCCTCCGCTAAACAGGCATTAGCTATATAGACAGAAGACTCATCTACAACATTTATAAATGATAAATTGGATAGTATGAAGTGGTTGCAAGGAAGATTCTGTTCTATCAAAAAGAGTTTATGACAAGGATATTCACTATCCCATTACTTATTTAACTTACATGTACAGAAAGCAACTGACAGGGTGAGAGAATAAGTGAGCCGTGGAGTGAAAATTCATTGGGAAAAGATATATATATATGAGGGCTGTCAAAAAGTATCAGATTTTTATTTATTAAAAGTGAATTTATTGAACTAGAGCTACAAACTTTTAGTACTGTTCAAAGTAGTCTCCTAGGTGATGCACACACTTCTCCCAGCTCTTCTGCTACTGATCAAAACATTTCTGGAAGGCATCTTTTGCAATGCTGTTAAGCTCGGCCGTCGTATTCTGTTAAATGTTTTATCTTTCTTGTAATTGAATTCCTTTCAGAAGCATTTTCAACTTAGGAAATAGCCAGAAGTCGCAGGGAGCCATTTCGGGGGAGTACGGAGCTTGGCGAACCATAGGAGTGTTGTTTTTAGCGAGAAAACTCTGAATTAGATGTGCAGAGTGTGCTAGTGCATTGTCGTAATGGAGCTGCCAAGTTATTGTTGCCCACACAGCATCACGAAGGCGATGAAGAACTTCAAGATAGTATTTTGTTTTGATGGTTTGGCAGTGTGGTGCGTACTCATGATGCAACACTCCACTGAAGTCAAAGAAAACTGTCAATATGACCTTACCTTGGCTGCGAATTTGCCATGCTTTTTTTTCATTTTGGAGATGTCTAGTGTTTCCACTGCGATGATTGCATCTTGGTTTCCAGGTCTTATCCATAAATTTAGGATTTATTATTGTGTTCGGAAGTCAGGGTTATTTTTTGCACTGTCCAGCATGTCTTGTGCAATTTCAAGGCGAAGTTGTTTTTCTCAATTGTCAGAAACTTTGCAACAAATTTTGTGGACACTCTTCTCATTTCCAAATCCTCAGTTAAAATTGAATGTACTTACCCAATGCTGACTCCAATTTCTTCTGCTAGTTCTCGGACTGTAAGACAATGGTCCTCAGTAACTAAAGTTCACGCTTGTTCAATAACATTTTCATTCCGGCTTGTCCATGACCTGCCTGAACGTGATTCACTTTCCTCTGACGTTTGACCATTTTTTAATTGATTGTACCACTCTTTTATTCGAGTACTGCTCATGGCAGACTTCCCAAATGCCTGTTGAATCTTGCAAATTAATTGTTTCCACTTGGGAATCGCCAAGCTTTTAATGTAATAACGATGCTCAAGTTTTTCTGTAATTTTATAACTTGATAAAAACCGCCGAGCACATCAGAGAGGCCGACTGCAGGTGACTGAATCTTTGTCATGACACGAAACAGTGCATAGGCCTGCATATGCACATCCCCTCTATATCCCCATTAGCTTGGCTGCCAGCGCTGCATTCGTTTATGCTTAAGGGCAGAAGGTTTGAAACTTTTTGAACAGCCCTCGTGTGTGTGTGTATATATATATATATATGCCTAGGGTTGCTTATAATATAGCAGTGATGGGAGAAGAAGAAGATCTGCAAAGGATTCTGAACAAGATAGACATTATAATGGATGAGGAATTTATTATGAAAATAAACATTAATAAAACCAACATTCTAGTATGCAGCAAAAACAGAGGACAGCATACCAGTAATATTGACGAATGGAGTAATAAAACAGGTGAATGAATTCAATTACCCGGGTAGTAAAATAACAAATGGCGGAAGAAGCTGTAGGGATATCGCATTTAATAAAAAGAAGAGCTTATTCACTTCAAATAATGTTAGCCTCTGTAAGGAAGCACATGCTGGAGACGTGTGTGGTGCATTGCAACCTATGAAAATGGAACTTGGACAGTGGGTGTGAGCTGTAAGAGAAGAGAAAAGATTAACTGCATTTGAAGCCTGATGCTATAGAAGGATGTTGAAGATCAGTTGTAGAGAACTGATAACGAACGAAGAAGTTTTCAATAGAGTAGAGAAGAAAGATGCTGAAAGAAATGGATTAAATGGAGAAGAGCATAGTTGATTGGCCACATAATCAGACATGATAGTATGTCAAAAAAGATAACAAAGTAACAGAACGGAGAAGTTGTCGAGGAAGGTCCTGACTGGGGTACATGAAGCAGGAACTACAGGATATGAGGTGTAAATCCTACTGCGAGTTGAAGGGAAAGGCGAACAACCTAGAGAAGCATGGAGAGCTGCTGACAACCAGCCTTATGGATGTAAACTAAAGAGAGAGACTAGTTAATTTAATGTAACTCAATAAATTTAAAATAAAAAACCTGTATGTATTCTTTTTACCTGTTTGCTCAATGTTAATCACAGTCTAACTCAATACCACAGAGCTGCAAAGCTCAGCCAGTTCACTTGCCAACCATGCAATGCTAGCACCCCAAGTGGTGGTAAAGGAACCAGCCTATGTGGTAAACAGCTGTAGGAGTAGATTGTTGTTTATGTCAGTAGAAGCGTTTTAAAACTAAACTAACGTATATTAAAATAAATTGTCTATATTTCAAACTATCTGAACTGCCATGCTATATAATAGTGAGATTTCATAGCCCTGCTATAACTTTGATTTCTTATGACCACAATGTGTACTAGTGTTGTGCCTGTTGGCATGTTTTTCACAACTAACCTAGCAACTGTATGTATCATGCTGTATATTAAAACTTATAGATCCTATTGTAAAAAGTAAAAATATAAGCATTTACACTTATATCTGTTGTTCATTATAGGTAATAATGTGTTGTCATGGAGAAATTATATCTGGTAGAAAAAAATTAAGTTTTCTAATAGAATGTTAGAATACAGGAGTAAGGTTTTTGAGAAACTGATCTGTAATTACCTAAGTATAAGTCCGACAGCACAAGTTTGCTAATGCCCTATCCCCTATTATATTAATTCAGGATTTAAAAAAACTACAAAACATTGCCTCACTTACCATTCATTTCTATTCAATTTGATCGCCGCAAGACGAGCTACATCCTCTGGATGCTTGTTTAGTTTGCAAGGAGCAGGCAGGAGATTTACCAGTTGTGGGAAGTTACACATATTTGTACTGTTTGGACTGAAACACACATAACTGGTTCAACATTTTGTAGAACTTGTGCATTTTTAGTAAAACTGAATATAAAATAAAATTAAGTAGTAAATATATTATAATATAAATCAAACTTCCATATGTTTTCGAACACAATATTGGAAAATAGTAGTAATGGATTGACTCATGTTTACAAAACATGACATTCATATAAAGTTCAAGAGTGTTTTTTTATATTTAGTTCCTACAATTGTAAACTGGAACAGGACATTTCAAGCATTCCCAACCTACCTACACTTCAGGACAGATGAAAATAAATGTCAGTGCTGACAAATATGCGTATTATATCACGTCCTGTAAGTTTGTTATTGTGAAAACATGATTTTTATTCATGAAAACAACTGTAAGTTACTTCATTTCAGATAAAATCAAGGGAATTATCAACCTATATTTTTCTAACAACTAAAGTAAAACATAAAAACTGATAGTTAGTATCAGACTAAGCCACAGCAAAGCACGGCCAGGGTTAGCTAGTAATAAATAAAAATAGAATATTTATTTTCTGAATTAGATATAAAATAAAAACATTGATTACAACCAGTGAGTGATCTATACAATCAAAATAATCATTAAAAACGTTATTTGATTGTTTATTTGTCATACTATGCTGACATGTCAGTGAATCAAGGTATTTATGAATACGTTCGATCACTCAAATTTTAAGTAAGTTATGAAATGAAATGAAAAACGTTTTATTTTCTGAGGCAAAGTTAGGACCATTAGGTCCTCTCTTACACTTAACCTCAAAGTGCAGTCAACCAACTCAGATTCACTACTCACACTCATTTCTTCCTCTCAGTCATCCATTAATCAGGAACTTGATGCACATAGTTCACGAACACTCATTGCATCAAACCATTTTACATGCTTCTTTGATCAATTAAGTCGGAGGAGAGTTATACAATATACTAACTGCGTTCTCATTCACAAATACTAATTCTGCATTTTTTTCAGCATTAGCCATTTGTGTAAGAACACCTGTGTAAAAGGTGTATATAAAATAATCTTCTTCAGCTTTTTAATTGGGAGTTTAGAACATAGGAAGATTTGGGGGCGTAGCCCCAATGAGCACTTTAATTTAATTAAATTTATAATAGAAATTCTTAACACCATTTATTATATAGTATCACTGATAAACTTATAACTTCCACAAGAGACATTTTTAATTTGATTGTATTATGTGGGCTAAATTTAATGAGGGAACTTTATCAAAATAATAAATTATAGAAAGAAAAAGAACTGAGAAAGATAAGACATAACAAAAATTTATAAATTCATTCTGACATTTATTGTACAGTATTTCTTGTGTTGATTACCTGAAGAGTCATCTTAGTTTGTATCAGTCTTTGAAGTTGTATCGATTATAAATGATTTAAATAAAAATCATAATCATTATTTTACTATGTTCAAAATTAAAACATTTATGGACTTAAATAAGTCAAAACTGCTATTCTATTTGACTAGCCTTGTCTGAACCTGATTAGTGTTTTTGTTGTCTGGCAAAGTGTCACTTGCCCTCCGATATTCTCTCCCATATTCTCTTCTCATTCACTCACATCAACTAAGGCTACTCTTGATAAGTAAAGAGGACAATATCTGTATGTGCAATTCCTGTTTCACTTATTTCAATAAACCATAACCTCAAGCCTTCAAATACTACCTATCACTACACAGACAATTTTGCTTTCACCCATACTATGTACGATTCTTAGATGTAAATTCTCACACTACATATGTAAAGTTTTGTTTGTCTCTCATTCTTATTTCACGACTCACATATTAAGTGTACTTACGAACTTTTTACTTGATTAGCTGATTTCCTGGCATTTGTATGAGGAATGTGAACAGATGGGAAACGAGTATTTGGTTTTATTACTGTCTGCAAAAATATAATTTATGAGTTAAAACAGTAAAACAACACTTTTTTCAGAAAAAGTATAAATAATGTACAAAAGTGACAGTTTGTCACTAGTTAAAAAGTATCATTCGGATTTATCTATAAAGAGAAAGTTAAGCAAAATAAAGTAAACCTCCTTTAAATTATAGAGGGTTTAATTAAAACTGTTTTAAAGTTACAACAGTTAGAGGTAACAAAATATTGATAATGTGTTGTAGATTGTACAGAAAATACAATATACACACACTGTAATTGAAAAGAAAAATATTACATAACATTTAGTAATTCTAATTGTCACTTTTATCTCTCAATTTAGCTATTTTGGATTATTTGAATGAATGGTCAGTAGTTAGAAAAGCAAAATATGTTAACATTCTGTTGTATGTTATACATTTATAAATTCCCTGTTTGTTGGTAATATTTTCTAAATGCAAGTTTGTATGTCAAATAATTAGTATGCAGTACTTGTAGTAAAATGTTATAAGTGCTAATAAAGATAATAAATAGAAATAATTTTATTCTGTTTTAATTGATTAGTTTTTATTCATCCATTTAATTGTAGAGACTTCAAGATGCAATTATACTTAAAAGTGAAAAAAAATCAAAGTGGCTTTCTTTACTGTACATGTTTCAGGGCTTCCTAGATTCAAACTGTACCAGTCAGTCAAGATTTTATGAGTTCAACCATAGTGGTCTTAATAAGTATAATAAATTGTTCAAATTAAGTTCTTTTTCATACAGGTTTTTTTTCTAAGATGAGATCAAATTTTACATTTGTATAAGTTTTGGAATTAGAGGGCCAAGAATTATGAAGAACCAATTTTGCCATAAAGTAAAATAATTTCTTTTGTTGCTAAGATACCAATAGCAAATATGAGACTTTGTATACTCTGTCTGTGGTTATACGTTACGTCACACTGTTAAAGCAGAACCTTGGAATGTAAAAAGACTCCAGGTGGAGAAGTATTTGCTTTGCTTACAGTAGGAATATCAGTATCTGACATTCTGCCAATTGTGTTGCTATCACCATTGGCTTTGGCTTTGAACAGCTGTTCAAGCTGATAGGGCTGAAGCTGCTGGAACTGTTGAGTAATGGTGGGAAGAATTCCTGGAACAGATTGAAAACATTGATAAAAATGTTTACATGTGTACAAAAATCTCTAATTTCAGGTTTTACCAAGTCTTATCTTTTGGAAATATATGTCTCAAATGCATTTTTAAGATAAACAGTGACACTTTGATATAATTTTGGCATTTTATAACTGAATACACTAAATAAATCAACTTCAAAATACATTTTCAGTCAGAAAAAATTATTATTAACATTCTTTAAGCTTATAAAGCACTTTTAGGACTACCTCAAGCATGGTATGTCGAGTTTAGCCAAAAGGTTTTCATTTATATTCTGTGCAAAAGACGTAAGGATCTGAAAAATATGTATAAGTAAGAATGTTTATAGTTTGTAATCCTTGTCGAGATGAGAGGCAGATACAACCGGCGCTCACTGAATTTTAGAACAAACCTGTCAAAGAAACTCCCATACCAAGTCGGTGTCAAGTTGATTAATAAGTTGCCAAATAGTATTAAACTGGCCAATAATTTAAATCTGTTTAAAATTCATCTGAAACACCTTTGGTGTTGAATGCATTTTACTCTCTGGAAGAGTTCTTGACGAGCCGCTGGGATGAATAATTAAGAAATATATTTAACAAACTTAATGCAGATGCTGGATAGAACACAAGAGTGAATGCGTGAGTGAGTGTCAACCAGTGTAAGTTTATATGGAATGGATTGTGGAGTGACTGAGTTGCTAGACTCACTAAATATTTTTAAATAATGACGATTGCGATGCAATTTTATATATTGTAAATTATGCAATAAAGATTATTCTATTCTATTCTATCCTAGTATGCATTTCTCAGGAACCCAATGTACTGGTGGAAAGGAGATTGTGTTATATTTGATTATACTGCAGATTGAGTATATTTTCAGTTACGATTTAGTTTGAGCTGTTCATTCTGTTTAATTTTTTTTTTTATTAAAATTTTTTTGTACATTGTGATTTCCCTTAACCGAGACATAAATTATGTGTTTTAAGCCGAGCAAACCGGTTTATGGCGTCATACTTTAAGCCAGGGTTAGAGATAGCACACAGGTTCGAATCTGGCCTGGTCTGGAAGTATTTATCAGTAATGTTCACCTTGTATAGTAAGGTTTCGCTATGACTGAATAATATACCTATAAGGACATCAGCCTCTCCTTTATAAATAAAAAAAAACCTATCTGAAAAGAATCACTGTATTACCTTCAAAAATACCTCTGTTGACCATCAATAAAATCATATTCTATAAGGGTATCATAGCTTTTTTGACATACCATTGTATGTCTATGTTTCATATATGAAAATAATACTCAATGTAGCACACTTCAAGTAAACTTGTAAACATTTCAGCAATAATAAATATTAAATAAACAATTATGTATGAAAAAATTCAATCACAGAAAACACCTGTCAGAAAACATTAAAATTAATACAAATATATAAGTCTGTTCTCAATGATTTACAACCAATACAATATTGACTAGGAAGTACGACTAGAAAAGGTATCACAGATCATTTTATAGGATAAGATGTGATTTTTTCATTTATAACTCTAGAAATAGACTGGTAGTAAACTAATCTATCTTTTCATCAATATTGGTCACATTTTATACACAAATAGATTTCCCATCCAATGTTAAATATCAACTGTTTTTGTAGTCCATTGTGGAGTGCTAGTACTGTCCCATGTAAATGTACTGAAGTTTAAAACAGCTGTGGTTGCGGGCTTTACAAACTAACTAAATAACTGGCACAAATAATATTCCTACTAGATGGAATATCATTGTAGGTGTATATAATCAAGGACATTACATACACTGCAAATTAGATAGAGAAAGTTAAAAATCCACAAGGCCACTTAAATACATTATCCCTTGATTTATTCAAATTATTTCTTAATTTTCCTGAAATTCTAAAACTTAAAATATATAATTTCAACTAAAACCCATATTTTTTAGCCCCTGAGCTGTTTATAACATTAAAATAAAAATAAAATATTTAAATTTTTATTATTACCTTCGTCAACCAGCTCACAAATTACGTATTTGTGAGCTGGTTGACGAAGGTAATAATAAAAATTTAAATATTTTATTTTTATTTTTATATAATTTCAACTTGTCCTCTTAATACTAAATCTGTATAATAAAAAAATAAATTAACCTCTTGATTTTCTAAAACACCAATAGGTGTAAAATATTTATTGATCTGGGATATAAATGATACACAAATGCAAACTGATGTTTTTCTTCTTATTACATTTATGTCATATCTTCAGTTAGTATTCTTAAAATTTGTAAGTTTAATATATTTTACTACAGACAATAATTTTTATAGAAACACTTTATTTCTATTTTTTCATGATATATTGATGTTTTTTACCTTTTTGGCCACTGTTTGTGTCAAACTGTTTAGTATTGCAAATCTCAGGTTGACCGATTTCTTCATAGTAACCTGAAAAAAATGTACATTATTTTTTGTCATTAATTAACCTTACTTTCATTTTAAAACCAATAAAATTAAATCTGTATTAGGTGAAAGGGGTTTTTATGATTTTTGTTGGGAACATATTGTCAACCCTAATGTTTTATAAATTAGTATTAAACTTATAATTTCAAACTATAAGTTTTTGTGATACTTACCAATAAATTTAATAAACTCATTCAGAATAGCATCAGTTCAACTCTTAATGCCACATGTACATGCATTCCAGAGGCATTTTATATAGTTTATTTATGTTTTAGTTGTACACATGTCGCAGGCAAATTATACAATTAGTCATATTACAAAAAGCCTAGTCTTTTAATAAAACAGCGGCGTTTTATAAAATGGACAGACATTCTACAATATGCCTGTGTATTTTCAGACATTTTGTAAAATGACAGATTCGGTTCAATCACTTTGTGCAGCCACCTCTAACTTAGTTCAAAACGCCTGGCCCGTTAAGAAAAAGCCTGGAATCTTCAGGCAAATCAGCACAATTAATAATAAACCGTACGTTTCTATATTATGGGTTTACAAATAATTTGGTAAAATGTATTTGATAAAAACCTGTTTCATTATAAGATTTTTAGTAAACTAAGTAAAAAAAAAAGTTAATGATCATCTCATTTTACCAGGTGAAGTTAAGGTTAAGAAGTTCTCTCTAAAACTTAACTAGGGGACCAACGGCTTAACGTGACTTCCGAATCACGGAAGCGTAATATAGATAATAAGTCATGTAGTATAGATCGTGTTAAAGTATTTAAAATTTATGAGCTTACTTTTTTTAATATTGTTTAATACAATAAAAATGTATTTAACTAAATGCTTAACAACATGGCGTTTAACATAATGACAATTTTACTTGGAGAAAAGAGCTTACAAAAATAACTAATTTTTTCATAAGCGTTATAAACTTTCCAAAATAATGAAAAATTACCTCTCCATAATTTATGTTATTAAATTACACAATAATTATATAGTGAATATCAAAATTATATCGTAATCAACACTTATTTAAATACAATATATTGTAAAAATGCACTAAATAGAAATTTAAAAAAAATTTAATGTTAATAAGTGACATAAATTGTGACAAAGTGTCACATAGGTGGTTGGATATCAATAAGAGGTAAAAGAGAGCTGGCACCTCAAATAAATCAAATACTATTCACTTCTTAGCACAAGTATCACTGAAATAACACTTTGAATTACACTGCAATTGACTTTTATAACAAACGCACCTGTTTGTTGGTATTGTTTTTCACATGATTTCATGAACATTTTTCAAAAACCTTGCCTTCCAAACAGTGATTGTTTTGCAACACCTTCTGGAATAGCATCTTTCATTTCTGTCATACACGTAGCTCAGGCTGTGGAATCCCATTCTTTAGTTATCCCGATGAAATGTCAATACGATAAACACAATGTCGATACTGTATTTCATAATTTTTCTGATTCAACCACAGTGCATCCTATGTTTAAAGGTGCGAGTTTTTTTATTTGAAGTTTCTACCATTCTGTCAGCTGCTATTTTCTGTCCTTTTAAAGATTCAGACCTCTCGAAGGTAATAGTTTTTGATTTTTCATAAAAAACAATAGCACTTAGCTTCCATACATAACCTTCTTTTGGTTGTCCTGTTCACATATACAAAACGTTTGCAAACTACACAGGTGGTGCTCCTGTTGCCTCCCTTCTGCATACACAACTGGTACATTCTTCAGAGGTAATTAGATGCTCTGGTTGTTTTCGATCACCAATTCCATTTTCAGACAAGGAGCTCTTCTCATTCTAGTGCAGAATTTGGAAACCCTGCATATTTTAGTCCAATTTTAGGCTCACAACTTAAAAGTACACAGTAGAGTATGCTTCCTATTGTCTTATGGTACGATGAGTTTTTCTGCTTCTGGATAAAATGACAACCATATGAACATTTTGTACTGTGGTTATTTTTCATCCATCCCTCTAGCATGTTTTTCATGTCCTAATTGCTCCTCTCAACACTTCCTTGCAACTGGGAGTGACAGAGTCTACCTTGTACGATTTTAGAGCCAGGCCAGAGTGATACCAGTTAATTTATTACCGTAGCTGTGAATTCAAGTTCATTGCCTCTTTGGAGGATATGCAGGGCACCAAACTGTAAAAATATCTTGAGAAGTTCATTGGCAACTTCACACGCACGTTAGGTAAACAATCGTCGCAAGTGCACAAAGTTTTTGCGTTGTCTTTGTTATTCAGGAGCCATTTTTACTCACCGTCTGCAGATGATTTGTTAGTCAATAATATCTACCTGGTTAAGTCAGTTGAAATTATTGGTTTAGAAATGATGTGCTTTCTTGGCAGAAACTTTTTCTATTGGCACACAGAACACAATGAAATTAAATTTCAATAATTGGCTTGGAACTAAATATTTACTTTTAATAGCATAAATCGTTTTTCACAACCACCTTGACCACAGGATCTATGGTAATATGTTAGAGTTTATCATAACAATCTTCAGTTCACAAAATGTCAACTATTGGGTCTTCATGATTTTCAAACACTACTCAAGATGTTTAAGAACTTTAAACAGTATATCATATTTTATTTAAATATTGTTTATTTATTAGTTTGCTAGCTGACTTTGAAAGCCGTACTATATATATATAGGGTGTTACAAAAAGGTTGGCTGGCTATACATTTTGAGATTCTATGTTTGATTCTAAGCTAAAAAATTATTTTTTTCCAATTTCCGCTTTGTTTAGCAGCTAGATGCCATTTTGTTTTTTTTTTATAAAACAATTTTATCCTTGTTGTTATCTTTACGATTGTTACAAAACTCGGTAAATGGTTTCATGTTAGAAGGTAGTATTTGATAATAAATATTTCTAAATTATCTTGATTATTTTCTAAATTTATATTGATTATTTTCAAAATTACGGCCATTTTGTTTTTATTTTAACAAACAGCTAAAAAAAACCACTGGTTTTATAAAAATGGTGTAAGACACAAAACAGTTTTTAAATAACTTTACCTTTTCAATGATACCTCATTTGTAAAAATCGGTTAAAAAATAACAATTTTATGACATAACATTTATTTACATGTAGTTCAAATACTGTGTACTGTTAAATTAGTAGCCATTTAGTTTGCATGTGCATTAATGTTAGTTCATAAAATTGTTATTTCTTAACCGATTTTTACAAATGAGGTATCATTAGAAAAGTAAAGTTATTTAAAAACTGTTTTGTGTCTTACACAATTTTTATAAAACCAGTGGTTTTTAGGTATTTGTTAAAATAAGAACAAAAGGGCCGTTATTTTGAAAATAATCTAGATAATTTGAAAATGTTTGTTATCAAATACTACCTTCTAACATAAACCCATTTATCGAGTTTTGTAACAATCGTAAAGATAACAACGAAGATGTAAATTGTTTTATGAAAAAGCAAAACAGTGTCTAGCTGCTAAACAAAGCGGAAATTTAAAAAATATTATTCTTCATTTTTAGCTTAGAATCACACATAGAATCTGAAAGTGCATAGCCAGCCCAATCTTTTTGTAACAGCCTGTATATATAGTACTTACCTAGTCCCTGACACATTGGGCAGATTTTCTTTCCAGAATCTGTTATCTTGTCTTGCCCTTCTCCCATGCCTAGCACACCCCATTGGTGTCCCTCTCCTATCAGATGCTGTCCTTCCCCCATTGACTGAAACATTAAAACTACAATTAATCTTAAGTTATTATAGTTAAAGTATTTTGATGAAAATAATATTTTTAATTAGTTCTTAATTTTTTAAATGTTATTATAGCTGTTAAATAATGTTTATATTCATTGTTTATTTAATGTACAATTTCTGAATTTTTTAATCATATTTAGTAGTTTTCTTTAAAGCCTGTACATGTGTAATAGAATAGTTCAAACAAGATTCTTTAATTAAAGGTATATAATTAAGCTTATTCAAATATGTTTACACAGTTTAAAATATCAGTTATGCTCATTTATATTGCCAGTAAAAAATGTAAGTACACACCTTTGCTATGATATGTTTAGACTTACTAAAGTTTAACTGTTTTAGAGTTTCACCAAGCACTAAATAGACTATAAAATTTGTTTCAAATCATGTAGACGTTTCTCCAGGATAAGAGTATTAAAATACAGCACATTATATTATTAGTAACACTTGTCTGTAAAAATTAATTTCACAAATCTATATAAACTAAACTAGCCTAAATAACTTAGTAATGTCACAAAAATATATGTTTGAAAAGTAGGCAGTGTCGTCCTGAACAATAAGTGACATCACTGCAACCCCTCCACCCCACATATTGACAGTGTTGTGGGGAGAGAGCCATACGTTGGTTGCACTATTCCCTATAAGAAACCATTTCAAAGGTAGGATGTAGGCTAGTTTTAATTTCACATACATATAATATAATTTATTAAAAATTAGAGACTGTCATTAATTGTCTGCAGTGTTAAAGTGCCATTTAAGATTAGCTTGTCTTCTTCCAACAACATGGACTGATAAGTTATTATTTTTAAAACAATAAAATATCAAACAAATATTTCATAATGTTTATATTCAAGTTGTGTGGTTATATTTAGTAAATTGGTCTTTTCAGCTAAGTTAATAATTTCTTACCTAACCTATTAAATCAAAACTTGACCTTATTCTCACTAAAATAACATATCACTTGAATGTTATTGGTTATTTTAGAACCCTAGTTGTATTGCCTGCAGAAACAAATGTTTGGCTACTTTTAAATATATGTTTTTAATGTTAAGTATTTTTTTATTCTTACCATAATACCACAGCAAATATTTCACTTTGTAAACAATTAATTTTTGTAATACATTAATAATTTGTAAGCTAATAATAAATTGATAAAACACCTTTATAGTAGTTAAACTAACTTATTTCATGAAATGTTGTCAAATAAAACTCTTTCTCCTCATTGTCAAACAGATGATTGTAGACATCCTTTGCTATGTTGGTCAATCTCTAACAAAACATTATTAGTGTTTATTTTTTATATCAATCATTCCAATCCTGTTATTTTAAGAACTAATTAAAATATATTATTTTGCTTAAGTGTTGACTAACAACATTTATTAGCTTCAAAATTATGTTAATTATAAACATTTTTACTACATGTAGAAATAATTTTATGGATAAAAATATTTTATCCAATATATTAATTCCTGGCCTACTGCTCTTTAACCTAACCTAAAATTAGTAGTTACTAAGTAAGTATAACCCAGCAACTCATGAAAAAAGATAATTTTGTGCTTTAAATTAAAATTACCAGAAATTTAAATAATCCTAAAATACCCTTGGAAACAATACAGTAATAGGTTTTAGTATATAGTGTTAATTGTTCATCATGTTGTGTTGGAGGCACAGAGTAAGTAATACACTTACTCTGTGGTTGGAGGTCTCCCTCTGACATCATAACTAGCTTATATAGACCATATGAGAATAAGGCAACCTGTTAATATAGGAAGGAGCCTTGGTTGCTAGCCACATGTTACCAGCTCAGGGCTTTTGATAGTGTGATTTTTTATGTTGTTTAGATATACTTTTTCTTGAGTGATAATTAATTTTGTGTTTTTTACTGAACAATACTTCTAGAGCCTAGAAGTTTGATTCTCGGAGTCTATCACAAGCTTATGTGTAAAATTCTATATTTTCATGACAATTTAAATCTGTAAAATACTCTTGTTGTTACAAAATATTACATTTTTATGGACATTTCTATTTAGTAATTAGTCATACTAGATGGTGACTTGTTTCTACTTTAATCTACATACATCTGTCATGTCAGTCAGTGAGTGACACAGCACTCGATGTGCAACTTAGATAGTGATACTTTTCTTTGTGTATGTATTTCAATTTGTTATATTACAATATTTTGATACTATTACTAAGGCTTAACCTCAAATTTCCACTCATTCTACAATATGTTCAGATGTTGAGGGTCCTAACATTATTTGCAATATACTTTAATACAATTGCCACACAGGTAAATTTATATAGCATTCATAAATACACATATTATTTTCAAAGTCAGTTGCAAGACTTTTGTTTTGGTAAATATAAAACTTTAAAAAGACAATTTATCCATTTTTAACCATTGAAACAGCAAAGAAAGGACAATTCTGCAATTGATAAAAAAGTATTTAGGTGATGTCTAAAATTAATTTTTAAATGTCATAGGCCTACTTAAATAATACCACTTACTGTCATTCATGCAGTTGGCTCTATCAGTTTTCATCATGGCAAAATGTGTAATGGATTGTTTCAGATGGAACCAATGACTCTAGGGTCTCCAGTAGGCAGCCCTACTTCACCATCTCCTTACTTACCGGGGTTCCTGATGGGAGATCCTGTGCCACAGCCAACCAGTCCTTCCAAGACTCCTCGTCAGGTCCACTTTGCTCCGAGCCTGTCGACATCAATGCAAACCACAACTTCCGTTTTTACTCCCGGTTCGACATCCATCAATGATACTCTTTCTAGGTTTGTAAAACAGCAAATAAATAATACATTGAATAGACTAAATACTTTTTTTATACATTAAAGATATATTAATATCCAAAATCCTATCGCTTACACTTTTTAAAAATTTAAAGGAATCTATTTTTACCTCTGAGTTTTGCAATTTGGAATAATGTTTAGAAGTTAATTTTTAATATATTAGGAGAGATAGGGAATTGGCAAACTTACCTAAAAAGACAAATCCACTATTACCTTGTAGTTGAGAAAAAATTAAAAAAAATTAAATTATACAAATGTGTTGTGCCACTGGTACTTCCTCAGGTAGATAGAGAGAGACTGGTGACAAGGGAACTACTTCTGATTTGAGATTGGTCACCAATTACCATCATGGTCTACAGAAAGAAACTCAACCACATCCTGAAACATGGCTTCAACATCTTAAAATCTTCTCCTCATATCAAAGATCTAGAAAAACCACTTACTGTTATTTTCAGACAAAACAGAAACCTCCACCAATCCTTGTCCATCCTAAGTTACTTGGTCCTAAAAACCTGACCTGTTCTAGAGAGCAGCAAAAGCAACCACCCGGTTCTAACTCTTGTAACAACAAATCTTACAAAACCTGCCCTATTCATTTCCCAGTCAGATCATTTACCGCCTCCACTACTTCCTTAACCTACAAGATACTTGGACTTCACCTGTGATTCCACCAATTTAATTTATCAACTCCAGTGCCAACATTGCCCAACTCAATATATTGGCTGTAGATATGATGGTCTAAACTCCTGTCTATCCATAGCCAAAATGTTTACTTTTGTTACACCACTACAGTAGTCAGATGCCTTCCTTACCATGCCAATAGTTCCCAACTCTATATTAATAAATCTTTTAACATCTTCTATTTTGTTCTGGGTCACTCTTTTTGAATGCCCTTTTATGATATTCATCTATGCTAGACAAACCCTTTAATAAAATATTGTCCAATGCTTACGTTTAATTCTTTTGTTGAACTCCTCGTGGACCATCCACCATTGGATCTGAAGCGTCTATAACTACCCTAAAACATTATCTCTTAGGTTCAGTGTACATTTAAAAAGTGTAATTCTCCCAACTTAAGCCAAGAAAATAATAATAAGCTGTATACAACAAGACATAATTGTAACTTTTTAAAACCGTAAATCTGTGTCAGTTTTAAAAAAGTGGACCTTTAGAGGTCAGATTTGTGCACTCAGTTTTCTTAATTTAGACCTTTAATTTGATGTAATACTTAACCTATGCTCTCATTTAAGAATTCCTGCAGCCTCCTTGTTGCCCGTCCTCCTGATGGGGTATAAAACTAATAGTTATGTAAATGTTTATGTGTGGTAATAATTTGCCAAGTGCTATTGCTTTACCTGTAATTGTTCAGGAAATATTAAGCGGGACTTTATAAACATCCTGTATGTGTAACAGTTAATATTTAATGAATGTGAAATGAAATACTTTTTTGGAGAAATGATTGTCTCAAATATGTTTGTCTAAGTAAATGAATATTGAATGTTTAACTATAGGTTTCATAAAAATCAGAGAGAGAAATCAGGTGGACCACCAACTGTAGGGTTATTTGACACTCTGGAAGTGAGTACATCTGCTTTATCGTCAACAGAACCAGCCACCATTACCACTCCACAACAATCAGCACAGCCCTTATCTCATTCTGGAATTGTTACCCCCACTCACTCTCTGTAAGTAGTTGTTTTCATAGTCACGTAATATAAAATTAACAATGTAACAAATTATAAGCTTCATACTTTTACCAAGGTAATGAAATACATTTTCATTTTTCCACATTTCTTACACCCTGAATTCCTTTAGCTTGGCCCGATGCACCATAACTGTTATATTTCTTTTTAAAGCTGTAAATATAAAATGATAAACAGTTATCTGGATTATTGGTAAAAGGTGAACAAGTTGTAACAAATGCAAGAAGGCTCATTACATGTATGAACAATATATTAACACTGTCATAGTTAATTTTTTCTATTATATCTATAAGTTTATGATAATTATTTAATTTTTTAAATGTATTTATTATTAATTTTTTTAATGCAGTGTTAATTATATTTGCCATAGCTGTATAAAAAAATTAGGGAAAAAAGTTGCCTAAAATGTTCTAAGATTCTAAGGCATATATGCTTTTGAATTCTGTAATAAAGTTACACTTCAATATGTAGTGCAATGATATATCCGCTTATCATGCTCATTTATTATTATCCTACTTAATTTAGCCTGTGGCATACAAAGGGTTAATGTTAATATGATGATGAATAATCCAGATAGTACCTAATTATTCCATGGTTTACTATTACTCTTTTTCTATAACAATTCATTACCAATGAATGCATTACATTTTTGCACATAGTAATTTGTTAATAACATTATAAAGCAAATAAATATTTTGAGTATACAGTGAAAACCCAATTGTCCGTCACCCTATTTTCCGCCAGGTTCTGTTATCCGTCAGTGTCTGGGTTCGTCACGCCACGATATGACAGTTGCCATATGACTTATCCGTCTGGAAGACAACAATTCCTCCTCCAGCCATCTAGCCCTCTTAAGCCTAGTTCCAACGGCCTGTCATCCGTAAGGCCTCGTCTGCTGTCTACCAAATAACAGGTTGTTGGAACAGCTTGCCTGTGTACGCCTGATGTACAGACAAGCCGTCCGGGGCTGCCTGAACAGATCCCTTACAACATGGTGAAAGAGGCGTCACTACAAAGGCCTGTGGTTGTAGATGAAGTTTTAAACAGCAATGCCTACACAGGTCATGGGCTGTTGGAACGGTCATGTCTGATGATTCACAGGCGACACGCTATCCGTGTACTGACATCGGGCCACCTGATGTCTGCAAAACACTGGCCGTGGGAACTGGACTTAAATATATTACACTGTGCTGCAGTTTAATTTTAAGAATGTTGATAATTAATTTTTGTGCTCATTACATAATGTACAAGCTTATGTTTTACAATACAACTAGGCCTACTGCAGTAAAAGCGTAATTGTGATCTGCAGTATATAAATTCTGTAACATGACTTTTTTTCTAACCTTTTCATTCTCATTTCGTTAATCAATATGTACTATACAGCATTAAAATTTCCATAAACGTGCGTAAGCACTATAATATCTTCTGCAATGTTACCACCCACCGACTCTGAGTAGGGTTTTTCGTATATTTACATTACATCTATAATTATTTACGTCAAGTATCGATACTTTTATTTTCAATTCCTTACACTGAATCCTTCTTGGTCCATCGATCCTACTGTAAATATATTTTTCTTACTGTAAATATTATACTAAAATTAAACATATTAAAAGTAATTGTACTCTTTAGGAATTGAACAGAAATACTCTGTGCAATAATCTGTTAATCTGATATTTCATAGTTGATACAAAATGAAACCTGTCACTAATTACAATTCAAGTTTGTTGATTAAAAAGACACTATATTATAAATAATATTTTCAGCATTGATTATTGTTATAATAGCTGCATACTAAAATGTAATTACTATGATTAAAATCAATTTGTACTCTTTAATTAATTCATGATATCAAAATACTCTTTATTTAAACATCTTACAAGAAATGGTCATTGCTAGTAAATTTGAAATTAAACAAATAAAATCTATAATAATGTAACAATTAAGTCCGACTTTTTTCAAGTTAAGGCAATTCATCAGACCACTTATGACTAAAATGAATTATTTCCATACAGTTGTTTGATGTACTAGAAGACAAAATTTTAATGAGCCTAAAGTAAGATATTCAAATGAAATTGTGATGAAGAGTCTTTCCAACAGTGTTGGAACAAATAGACTGTGTACCGTGGAAGCTCGTCCTCCTCCTCACAAATCCTACAAAGTGGAGTAAACGTTAGGCCCATTACTCAATGTTGTGAATGATTAGTGTTACACGGAGAATTCCTGTAACCGCCCTCAGCTTGGCGGTCCTGGTTGAACACTCACTACGATCGCTGTACTCCTGTGATCCTGATGTCCTGGATAAATGCATCGAGTACTGCCTGAGCACAATAAGACTAGTCCTCCAGTTTAATTTGAAGAAATGTTGATAATTAATATTTTGTGCTCATTAAGTTTCCAGTGATATAAGTGTGAGTGGGTGAATTCTCTCTAATTCGTCTATTCTCTAATCCGTCACGGCCTCGGTCCCGACTCCTGACGGAAAATAGGGTTTCTTCTGTATATGTTACTTTACAACATACTATAATTATTTTAGGAAAAGAACACTCTGTGGCAATATCTGTTTATCTGATATTTTAGTTGTCAACGTCCTTGTCACTTAATCAACTTCATTGTCATGATTATTCTTAAATAATATTTTCAGTGCGATAATTGTTAAATAGCTGCATACCTAAAATGAATAAACCTATATTCAAAAGTAATTTGTTACTCTTTATTAATTCGAATTCAAAATACTCTTTATTTACAACATCTTCAAGAAATGGCAATGGCGTCAAGGAATACAAAAATAAAAACCTATAACTAATTACAATAAGTTTGTTTGAAGTTAAAAAAGACACACTTATTACATAAAATAATTATTTCCAACAGTTGTTTGATGTAAAGAAACTAAAATTTTAAAATGATAAAAAATACAAATAAAATTGTGATGAGAGAGCTCCACAATGACAAAAGATGTGTATGGAGCTCTCCTCATCCTCCTCACAAAGCCTACATGTGGAGTCTTCTGTTAGGCCCATTATCTTCATATGTCTGTGAAGAAGATTATGTCCGGTCAGAATTCCTGTAACCGCCCTCACCTTGGCCCGGTTACAGCTCACTAGATCTCTGCTGTACCTGTGATCCGGTCCTTGGATAAGTGCACGAGACTGTCTGAGCCCGGACTCAGTCCTCCATCTGCCATCCTGTTCCTCAAAGGTCCACCTGTCAATTCTTCTTTTTACCTTTTGAAAAAGAATACCAAGAACCGGCTCCGGCCCCAGCAGGGGGCATTTTGCCCCTCTCCATCGGCTCTCTCATTTCCATCAATACCAGCATGCCCAGGGACCCATATGAGTCTCACCTGTTTACGCTGGCAAAGAGTCTCCAGGATCCCCTGGCACTCCCATACCAACTTAGAGCTGGTACGTGGTGCCATGATCGCCTTTATCGCCGCCTGGCTGTCCGAGCAGATTGAAACTACTTCTCCGAAGCCACCTAGAAGCATTTCTTCTTGTGTGGCTGTCATGATAGCCATCTCCTCCGCCTGGAAGACGGTAGCATGGGCCCCCAGAGGTACAGACAGAACTTTCCGTGCCCCCCTCCCGTACACTCCAGCACCCGCACCTCCTTCTGTAAGTGAGCCGTCTGTATACCAGACGCTTTCTTTGACTTGTGCAGGCTCGGTACTCCCTATCCACTTATCTCTACTTGGAAGGAAGGCCCTGACCTGCCTGTTAATTCTGTACCTAGGTGTCATTGAGTCTGTTCCCATCGAAAGCAACGGGTCCAGACCAATGTCCCTAGATAGTATTTCCCCATGGAGTCTTGGTTGGCCAGGCAACCAGCCACCAATCGTCCTTATTCTAAAGGCCGCTTTACAAGCTTCCCCTTTTACAAACAGGTCCATTGGGCGGAGCCCAGTGAGGACCTCCATCGCCGCCAATGGGGTTGTCCTAATTGCACCTGTAATTCCCAGTCACGCCATTCTCTGACATGTTGCACTGTTAAAGTGCCATGGCCGGCCACCAGACAACTGCCACATAACTTAAGGAAGGCCGAAGTACACTCGTGTATAGCCAGTAAACCATCTTTGGTTTAAGACCCCACGTTGTCCCAATGGCCCTCTGACAAGCTCAAAAAGCCATTCTGAACTTCCTGGCTTTCTCCTGAAGGTGCTTGAGCTAGTTCAGTTTAGCATCCAGGATAACCCCCAGATACTTAACCGACCCTGTAGCTCTTAGCTCCATATTTCCCATAGTGGGCATGTATAGGCCATCCAGCCTATTCTTCCTAGTGAAAAGTACAAGTTCTGTCTTGTTAGGATTAACAGAGAGCCCCTTGTCCCTACACCACCTTTCTAGGTATCTCAAGGCAGCCTGGACGATGTCCGACACCGTGCTGGCAAACTTACCATCGCCCAGTATACACACATCGTCCGTGTATGCCTGAGCATATACCCCCATCCCGTTTAGCGCCCTTAGTAGGTCATCAACCACCAGGGACCACAGGAGAGGGGAAAGGACACCCCCTTGGGGGCAGCCGCCTCCGACTACAACCTGAACCGACGCTTCGTTCAGTGTTGCCTTAACCATTCTGCTGCATAGGTAGGCTTCAATCAATAATGCCCTTGACACCAGTCCTAACGACAGCAGCGATCATAGACTGCAGGGAGACATAGTTGAACGCCCCCTCTATGTCCGTGAAAACACCCATGGCTAGCTCCTTCTGCCGAATCGTCTCCTCAACCCTCGTGATGAGTCTGTGAAGAGCCGACTCAGCAGAAATCCCAGCCATGTATGCGTGTTGATTTGTATGGAGCGGGTTATCTCTCAATACCCCGTCCCTTATATGCCTATTGACCAGCCTCTCCAATGTCTTTAATAGAAAAGACATGAGGCTGATCGGTCTGAAATCTTTAGGTCTGGAATGTGTACCCTTTCCAGATTTAGGGATATAGACCACTTTTGAGGTCCTCCACAGCCTGGGATAAAACCCAAGGCCAGGGAAGCCCTACATATTGTGGTCAGGTGGGGTAGGAGCGACTCCAAGCCCCTCTGCAAGTGCACATGCAGGATGCCATCCGGCCCAGCACTCTTGAAGGGGGCGAAGCACTCAACTGCCCACTTAATCCCTTGCTCTGTGACAACCTTCTTTGCCCCACTCCAGTCCCTGTGCGAGACCCCGGTGCAAGCCCGCCTCACCAAAGTGGGGGGGCTCGCCGCTGGTTCCTCGACGGATCCCGGAAAGTGAGTCTCAAATAAAAGTTGCAAAGTCTCTTCTTCTGATCTGGTTCACTCCCCATCCTCTTTAATGAGGGGCCCCAGTCCTCCCCCAGGGTCCTTAGCGAACACATTGTGAAGCCTAGACATCGCTGAGGTCGTCTATAGAGGTACAAAAGTCTGCAGGATTTCCGGGAGAATCTGAGAACCTCTCGTCTGTAATTTCTTTGGGACTCCCGGTAGGCCAGCCAGTCAGCATCACTACCGGATCTGTTGGCCTTGCCGAGGAGTCTTCTGGTTCTCCTTCGATGGACCTCTAATTCTTGAGTCCATCTCTGGCTTCGAGCATCCCTTTGTGTAATCAAAAGGCAGTTGTTCTCATAAGGGGTGATTACCGCCTCCGTAAGGAGAGCCACCTTCTCCTCTAGGTCCTGTCCAGATCGAATCTGGCCTTTAGGAATTAGATCCAGTCTGTCAGACAGTTCCACCGAATAGGAAGCCCAGTCTGTCTGTCTGGGTTTCCTGTACACCCTCAGTGTTGTCTGGCCCTCAAGCACAAAACAGATGTGTCTGTGGTCCGACAACGAGGGTTCCTGCGAAACTTCCCAGTCCCTAATGTTACGAAACATTGAGGCTGAGGCCATAGTTATGTCTATAACCTCCCTCCTAATGATGTTCGATAAGGTTGGGAGATTACCTTTATTGAGTACCAAAAGGTCGGTAACTCCCAGGTATTCTGCAAGAGCAAGGCCCCTCTCGTTCATGTGACTGCTTCCCCAAACCTCATTGTGAGAGTTGGAGTCGCAGCCGACCACTAGCCCAAGGTTCCCACTCTGGCAGTAATCCACCAACGCCACCATCTCTCTTGATAGTGGGAGGATCGTCCTATCCTTGTCCTAAGTTGTACGTGTGGGGGATCATTATGTTGGTTGCTGATGTACAATTTCCTACCCGACCACCCATACTCGTACTGTGGTATTGACCCACCTGCCCACCGATACATGTACAATGATATTGACCCACCCGCACACCCATACACGTACGGTGGTATTGACCCACCCGCACAGCCATACATGTACAATGATATTGACCCACCCGCACACCGATACATGTACAATGGTATTGACCCACCCGCACACCCATACACGTACGGTGGTATTGACCCACCCGCCCACTCATACACAAACAGTGGTGTTGACCAACCCGCCCACCCCTACACGCACTGTGGTATTGACCCACCCACCCACTCATACACGTACAATGGTATTGACCCACCCGCACAGCCATACACGCACTGTGGTATTGACCCACCCACCCACTGACCCATACACGTACGGTGGTATTGACCCACCCGCACAGCCATACATGTACAATGATATTGACCCACCCACCCACCGATACATGTTCAATGGTATTGACCCACCCGCACACCCATACACGTACGGTGCTATTGACCAACCCGCTCACCCATACATGTATAATGATATTGACCCACCCGCACATCCATACACGTACGGTGGTATTGACCCACCCGCACAGCCATACACGCTCTGTGGTATTCTTAAGTTGTTGAGAAATGACCCCTTATGTAAAGTTCCTCCATATAACGCTCTCTTGTTCGTATGGTGAATAGTAACAAAGCCTATGTTTAGCCGGTATTTAATATCTGTCTTATTTTAACTCTTTGAGAAAAACTGTTTTGTAATACTTTCTTAGTATACATTTAGAGCCTATGTATACTATGGTACTGACCCACCCATACACGTACTGTGGTAATGACCCACCTGCCCACACATACATGTACTGAGATAAAAATGGTAAGTTTGTGAAAACACAAATGGTCTGTGCTATAATGGCAACATTTCTTAATAACAATTCAGAATCTTGACACTTAAAATTTTCATATTGGAACAAACAATTAAAGTTTTACTAATTGAGACAAATAACAATGTAGAGAAATGATTTGCAGTTGGGTAAATTTTAACAGCTGATTTTTAAACTAAAAGACCATTAATGAGTCTTCTTCAATGTGATGCAATTAAATATATAGCATACATACATGTACAGAGTAGTTGACTCACCCGCCCACCCATACACGTACAGTGGTTTGACCAGTCCGCCCACCCATATAAATGTACAATGGTGTGGACCAACCTGCCCACCCATACACGTACAGTGGTTTGACCAACCCGCCCACCCATACACTTATAGTGGTTTGACCAGTCCGCCCACTCATATAAATGTACAATGGTGTGGACCAACCTGCCCACCCATACACGTACAGTGGTTTGAACAACTATTTAACAATACCACTGTTCGTGTATGAGTAGGCGGGTGGGTCAATATCACTGTTCGTGTATGGGTGGGTCAATACTACTGTTCACTGTTCGTGTATGGGTGGGCAGGTGAGTCAATATCTCTGTTTGTATATGGGTGGGTGGGTGGGTCAATACCACTGTTCGTGTATGGGTAGGCGGGTGGGTCAATATCACTGTTCGTGTATGGGTGGGCAGGTGGGTCCCCGTTGATTTATATACCGTTGAGTTATATTTATAAACTGGGGAACCTTTCATAGTGTTCATAAAAATTATTTGTCTGATGGTGAAACCTTTTTCAATTTGCTACTCTAATTCTGAGAAATTTTGAACTGCTTAGTGTTAAAATAAACAGAAGACAAATAAGCTACAATAATTCAACAAAGAAGACAAATAAGAACAGTACAAATAAATAACCTATGTTTTAACTGCTACAAGTATTTCCCTCTATATTTATGTACCAATAAGAAATACACTACCGCAGGCTCCGTAGAAAATTAACACCTACGGTTCCCAATTGTGTGTTTTCGGGGGGTAGGGGGGAGGTATACCGATGCAACCACCAGTTCCCTCCTTACGCAATTGACCTCCTTCTACCCACTGCAGTTTAATTACCACTGCAACCACATCACCCTCACAGAATTCCGGTATGAGCCAACTGTCTACGCCTGCAACCAAAATGGCCGCCCGCGGTTTCAGCCCACCCGATCCCCTGTAGAGCTTATATGTAGGAATGTTAAGACTCTTAATACAGTTATCCCGAATCCACGGTTCCTGAATCAGAGCAACATTAACCCCTCTATCTCTTACAGTTCTAGCTAGTATAGTAGAGGCCTCAATACTATGATTGAGGTTGGCTTGTAGAAAATTTACCATTTCCTCCACTCCAGCACTTTGTTCCTCGGTTCCCCTCTTGCTCCGGGTAGCCCAAGCCTCTTCTTGTCTCTACCAGACTAGGCAGGGTTTGAAGACACGCCGCCCTTGTCTGCCTCCACCACTGAGCCGGGCTGCTCACTCACCTCTCACGTTCAAGGCTGTTTCCTTTTGTCTTTTGTCCATTTTCCAAATTATTTTATTTTTGTGTGTGTGTGTGTGTGTGTCCGTTTTCAAGTCCCAAGGGCCATCCATATTCCTTTTGGTTAGAAGAAATTGTTAGTAATTTTCTGAACTTGAGTCGTCGATGTTTGAACGCACTAAAAAAATGACAATTAATATGTATGTAATGGGTTGATGCAAGGTTTGTAGGCTCCTTTTTTTAACAAACTTTCTTCATATGAAAATGTTAAATCTGCTAAACTTTTTCTTTGTTCGTTATTACAATCCTCAGCAACTGTTTGAATGCTCAACTGGTGTTCTTTTTAAAATTGAAACTCCAACTTTGTGCATGACTTGACAGTTGTTGATGTTAACATTCACACTGGTCGTCTTTAATCTCTTCTTATCTTTCTTTAAACTCTCAAACCCTGACAACTAATTTTTTAGAATAAGTAATAATAGAAGCTCTGTGTCAAACTTAAAAAAAATTAATCAATCTGTTATTCTTTTGGTATTTTCTCTATTGTCTGCAAATTTAACTAAAGAAAGCTTCAGTTTGAATGAAGGTATGAGCAAGCAGCCAGCCTGTAAGGTTAGAGTGGCCATACCACACTCTATTCTCATAATAATGATATGAGAATAGAGTATCATTAGATATGATATGAGTAATGGTAAACATGATGCTACTAAAGTACTAAAGATTCTCAAGTCCACGCTTTTGGTCTGTCTAAAAAAATCAGTTCAATTACTTTCTAGCCATACCATTGCATTAACTCTTAGTTGCTTAAAATATGTTTAGGCTTATGGAGATAGGCAATTAAATATTTAATTATGTACCATGAAACTAATTGACTATTGTTGACAGAAACCCTGACGAGAATGAAAGGTGGGTTACTGTTTTTGGGTTTCCACCAGCAGCTGCTTCTGCAATTGTAGGCCAATTTTCTCAAGTAGGACACATTGTGGAGCATCGATTCCCAGGGCAAGGCAACTGGGTGAATATTTGCTATGCTTCAAAATTGGATGCACGCAGAGCCCTCTCTTACAATGGCAAGATATTGGGAGGACATACAATGATTGGTGTTGTTCCCTGCCAAGATTATGTAAGATGTTTTGGATACTTGTGAAATTCAGTATAAGTCCTTTGTTCATTAAAAATGAGGAATTTAGTCTGTGTTTTTGAAAGGTGTTTGTTTTGGCTGCTTGTGGTAGACTTATAAAGTCATTACATTGTGCTACACTTAACTGGCAATCTATTAAAAACAAATACAATAAGTTATTACAAGATAAAACAAGTTATCTGGCTTTTCCGTATAGTATGATATCTAATGTTGAGCGACTAATCACAGTTCTCACAAAGTGAGGAAAGGACTAGACAAAGCACACACAGTCTTATTAAGACAGCATATATGTAGTTAACAATGAAATATAATTTAACTTGATATTAACATTATGATGGTTATGTAATTATGTAACCTACAGTTGAGCTAGTTGTCTCTTTTTAGTAGATAGGAATGAGGGAAAGAAAAGGAATGTTGTTTTACACTGGTAAAATTATGACGGTGGAGAAGGCTTGGACATAGATTGTTTACAGTTTTTGGAATTTGCAGTTATTATGTCATGTTATTCATTTTACAGAGGGGTGTTAATACAACAGAAACTTTGTTTTAGATATGAATGTGTTCTAATATAGTTGTTCATTAAGATCCCTGAACAAGTATATCATCCTGTTGTTTGAAAGTTATTTGTTGGTAATTGACTTTCATGATTTGAAAATTTGTACAAAACTTCCTACGTTTCGAATGTTTTAAAAAACAAACATCAAGTTTCAACAGGTATAAAACTTATGTTTTCTTCGGGTGTTAGGTACTACGTTATACCAAAGTATAGTAAAATGTGAGTACATATTTTACTTCAGGCACAGTAAATGAACTGAGTGGAAATTTTAACCTACCTGCATTATAATCATTTACTCTATTTTACTATCGATTTAAGAATTAATTTTTTTTTATATTTTATAGTAACAGATTAATTGTGCTTTATTTTGTAATTATTTAATTGCTGTTATAAGTTTAAAATTAATTTTTTATTTATTATTTTTTCTTAACAAGTTCTGTCCTAGAAAATTAAGGTATTATGGTTTCAATCCAAAAAGGCCTCCAGAAAGAAAAGGCATGAGAAGTTACCCTTTCCTAAACTGTGTAAGTAGAACAACTTAATCTTGTCAGTTTAGAAGAAGTCGTTGAATGAATTATATTTTTAAATAAGAGGAGAGATAGAACATCAACAAATTTACCTGAAAAGATAATTCCACTAAAATAAACAAAAGAACATAAAAGTGGTAAGGAGGAAGTCTCTCCAGCCTAGAGAATACTGAAAATTTAGGCATTCGTTTTGCAATTTGTGAAAGACTAGGAGTTTCTTATATTTATGTTAGTATATTTATTTTTCGGGTAAGATTGCTAATTCCCTATTTACATTTTTAATTTATTTCTTTGTCTAGTGACCTATGATCTTACCTTGAATTATATATTAGTTTTCTGCCTAGTTATATAATTACAGTTCATCTTTAATATTGTATTTTTAAGGTTGGTACTTCTTGTTTGTAGAACTATAGGTTGCTAAAATTTAGTTCACAACCTGATCGCTTTGTTTTTGTAAGATGAAAAATATACATCATTTTCTTTACCTTATTCTACTCTAAACCTTTCCTACACCTTTTTTTATCCACTCGTTTTGAAGTCCCCCTGTTCATCTGCTCCTTTTATTAATGTAACAAACCCAGATTGTTTTTCCTTCACCTATTTTTTAAAAAACTGATTCCTTAATTCTCACTATTTCACTTCTCTTCAGTACACTTCATGGTCTTGATGTTTTTTCAATATCTTCCTCTCCATTTTTAATTTTAATTTTTTCCTTATAAAAAGGTAACTTTAAATTAAATTTAAACTAAGAAACAAACATTTAAATGATGTAAAAAGTAAAATTGTGACTATGGTTAACTGACATGGTACATCACAGTCAGTACCAAGAACACCAGCTGAGCATGGTATGAGACGTTGGTCATTGGTTAAAGGTGATCGTAATACATTGAGAAAAAAGTGTTTTGGGCATCAATATTAATTCAGTTTAATTGGTTTGGGGATGGACAAAATTATGGTATGAATTGAACAATTGAATTTGCTTGAAGTAGTACAATAAAATGAGCTCTATTTAAATTTTCAGACCAGTTTCAGGTCCTTTGAGGCTTTAAAATTACCAGTTTGTCATGATGAATAATTACTTTAATTTCGTGTGGCAGCTGCCATAGCTCGGAGATCACAAATTTGTTACATTCCAGCTACTAAATTTGTTGCTCGTTTAGAACTACCCAGGGATACGTACACCTTTAAGGATTTTCTGTGGACGCGTACAACATGATCCCCCCCACTAGATCAGTCATGTGATTGCGGGGATTCTATCCAAACAATGGATCACATAATTACAGAGTGTCCCCTACGTTCTTTCATGGAGGGATTAGTTAGTATAAACAGAATAAGTGAGGCAGGTTGTAAATGGCTCGGTGGATTAGATTTAATTGTGGGAGAGGAGATCACTTTTATTTTATATTATATATTGCATGACTTTTGGAATTTTTTCAAATACATATCACAGCTAAAAGAAAAAGAAAAATTACTGAATGGCAGCTTACAAAAAAAACCATACGATATATATATATTACTTTAATTAATTAATGCTTTCATTTACTATCATTTTATTTGTTTACTTATTTTCAATGCTGAACACTACTATATTGTATATGATATGTATGTTTATTTTTGTTTAGCTTTTTTTATAGGGATGGGTTGGTTCCATTTATTTTCGGTTCCGGTTCGGTTCTTTACTAAAATCGGTTCCCGGTATAAAACAAATTAAAACAAAAATTACTTCACAGTTGATTGAAATTATCACAGCTAAATGTAAGAGGTTGTAATTGTAGTATATCAAAGATAAATAATAATAAAATTAATAATTGAAAAAAACATATAGTTATTAACTATTAATGATCAGACTGAATTAAGAAAATATAACTGCTACTCACATTCATAGTAAACTATACAGCCAATAATACCGTAGATGTTTTTAGAAATGACAGTATATATTTTTGTTTTAAATTTAACAAATAATACACTATTTTTGAGTCAATAAATATAAAAAGCCAATGCAATTTAAAATATTAAAACTGTAAACTTTGTAAACAAAATTTTAAATAAATTTTAACTATTTTAAAACAAAAATGTACAAGACTCATGTTGTTTATTGCTGACAATATATATAATCTTAAACACTTATTCATTATTATTATTCATCTCTAAGACGCTGATCGTAGAGATATGGGCGAATATGAGGGGTGATGAGTGTATATGAACGAGTGTAATCATTGTTACTATCTGAGTTCAACTTAGCTCATAAAGGACTATTTGTTATTAGCCTCATAGCCAGGGTAACTATGGGACCTACAGCTTTACGTGGAATCCGAACCACGTAGTGTTGGTCTGATTTTCAGCTAACTGTCAAGTCTGACACTCAGTTCTCTCCCGTTCTCTTGCCTACACAACATCTGAACCTTGACTACCATTCTTCAATCCAAATCCCTAGCCTTTTTTTTAATTCAATGTTTTGTATTATTAAAAACATGTTTAAATAAATACTAATATCTCAAATTCACAGTTAAAACCTTTTATTTTTGTTAAATACATAAAACTAATTGCATAATTATCTTCAGAATACAAGATGAGTTGTAAGAAGAATGGAATGTTGTCACAGGTGTTTGTATCAGGCAGGAAGTGATAAGATAGGGTCACAGCAACTGGACTCTTGAACAAAAAACAAACGCATTAATTCAGCACCTTTGCCTAGGAATTCCTATTTGTTAATGTTTCTATTTGTTAATGTTATTTGTCTCTTTTCACGTCCTGATAAGGAAGTGGCTTAACTGTGGGCAGATATTTTCTGGCTAAGATATGTTGTGTATCTCGGTCAAATCACATACTGGTAAGGAAGTGGTCTGTCTATATGCAAATATTTTCTGGAAAAGATATTTTGTTTTCTTGCAGCCAAATATTGTTGTTTGATTGTTCTATTTATCAGCACTTTTCACACCTGAAACATTCCTGATATGAAAGCAATCTTCCCCTTTTTTCTGTAACCGGAACTGCAGAACCGACATTTTTCCGTCGGTTCCGGTTCTTTTGTCAAAACCGACTTAAGGAACTGACCAATCCCTACTTTTTTTGTTCTTGTCCTACAGTTTTATAGAAACTGTAGGACAAGAACTACAAACAAAATTTTTCTAGTAAATCTTTTTCAGGTTAAATGTAAGAAAGGACCATGTAAGGTCCTAATCTTCACTTCAATAAATAAGTACTTTCATTCATTACAAATTGGCATTTAACAATTAATAAATTAATGCTATTCAACCGTTTCAAATTGTAAATTAATCAATTTGAAATGCCCACTAGCTACTACAAAATACTAATGAAACATAACATCGTGTCTGCGTATTAGTTGTAATATATTTATTAAATAAATGTGTCTATTCTTAAATATAATTTATAGTTTAGATATTTTTTATTTCATTGATTTATTGTATATAAATGTTGTTTGACTTGTTTAGGCCATTTGTTATGGACAAGTTTCCCAAGTAAAGAGCACTCTTTTCCTCAGAAACTAAAACGAAATTATATATATATATATATATATATATATATATATATATATATATATATATATATATATATATATATATAATCACAAAGCTAAATTTAAACCCGTGTAGCATCCAATTACTTGCGCTTCCACACTATTTAGACCGACAAATACCTATACAGTAACAATGTATTAGGCAGATGTAGACAGTTTGTACACTCTTGAGATTTCACACCATAGAACACAGTCATCAACTGCCCGTTTAGTTTTTACTCTGGACTCTGGAGGTATTATTGGTCTGAACAGAGTGGAAGAACAAGTAATTGAGCAGTTGCGTGATTATTCTAATTAAATTTGTTGTGCGAAATTAAAAATTTCAGAGGCCCCTTACCCTAATCAAACACAGAAACGTCACGCAACAAAGATTAAATGTAATATAAGTTCAAGAAATAGTTTGGCAGTCCTCAGACAAAATGAATTCACCTAGGATATATAAAAAATGTTTGTTAAAAAGTCAGTTAATCTGTTAACAAATATACCAGATATCCTGCAGGGAGATATATTAATTTACAAATAAAAAATAAGTGTGTAAATTTGTATTTAATATATGGCCCCTATGAGAGAATGATGAACAATTACAAATTTATGAACATAATTGTAGTTCGTTTTAATTGCCACATTAAAAATATTCTTATTAAATGCATTTCAGATGCAGTCAGGCAGTGCTCTAAAAGATATGACTAATATGTTGAGCAGTAGTACTACACCAACTACACCAAAGACGCCTCAAATGACACGTCTATCTCAACGTCGGCTCGTGACATCACCAACATCCTCACCGTACATTACAACTCCCAGAGGAGGCAGGCCACTAGGGATAGCAAGTCCATCTGACAGTGAGGTTAGGGATCTCCTCTCTTATGTATCTCATCTTGACTTAAGGGGGGACTTTTAAGAAAAGTATGACATCATAAAATATGCTCACTGCTTTCAGATGTCTTGAAAAAAATGAAACTGGAGATGTGAAGAAATACATCTGGTTTCTGCTGATGAGTAACACAAGGATCCATTTAAACTGAAAAACTAAACAAGTGTTCAACATTAACCCAATTATTAGATTTGAATTAGGTCCATCTCAGTCTCAGCAAGGAACAAAGAAGAAAAATTCTTTTGAATTTGATGTCTAAAAAGTAATTATTGTATAGAAGATTGAAAAGTCGCAGATCTATTAATTAACCATTCGTAGCAAATGTTCTTAAAAATGTAAAGTTCAGTAAAAAATAATAGAAAATAAAGTTAAAAGTGTTGAAATAAAAGACCTAGTGTATATTTTAAATCATCGTGTGTTTATTTAATTTATTTGTGCGGGTGCTAAGTCTGCATTTTTTTGGCAGTTTTTTTAATAAATTCAAATTGTCTTTATAAATGCTTTAACTTTGCCATGATAGACAAATCATTTTTACTAGTAAATTTGCTTCCAACAACATAACTTCCTTATCCCCAAAAATATACAGATATAGTATTTTCTTGGACAAGTTATTGAAAAAAAATACTTCCTCTTACCAGGATCACTACTTATTCACTCCGAGGCAAGTTGCTGATTATACAATATACCAAAACTGTTAACCCAAGTTCCTTGCAGAATGTACTTGTGCAAATAAGTTGGTATGCAAGCTTCTGGCAGAAAAAAAACAGTTAAATAAGTTGTACCTTAGCAAAGGGAGTTTAACCTTAAGTCTATTTTCAAGGTATGTACTTGATTGCACGTTTGTATATTTGTGGTTAGACGTGCAAACCAGGTAGGCACAGTGAAAGAAAGATTCAAGATTGATAGTTAGCAACAAAATTACAAAGTGAAGCATGTTATTTCATTGAGTTATGATTTTAAGTTATTAATTATAATAATGTTTTTAAAACTAAGTTATTATTATTTTTTTTCAACAAAACATACACAGATATAGATTAATTTGGTGCACACAAAAGATGTTCAGTTCCATCTGTATGTGGGGAAGGCAATTAGAATTAAAATTGAAAACACAAAACAACATATAAAACGTATGGATATTCATCTTGGGAATATTGTACTCGGAGGATCCATTGTAAGTAAATCATTTTTAAGACCTTTTCTAATATCGTTATTGCTTCCTGTTAATGTATTTAGATGCTGGACGGTCATAGTTGTAAATGTTAAATGCAATATGATGACTGCTTCTTTTACAGATAATAGTCTTTTACTGATTTTTTACATATAATAGTTGAATTTATTCAATTCTTGTCTTTGAGGTAGAGTCTAAAAATTGGGTTTTTAATTGTTCATAATTGAGTATTAGTGCTTCTAGTAGATAGGTTGGCAAAATACCCAAGTTGGAGTTCTAACCTTGTAATGTTTGTTTTAATATTAATTGATTAAAGACTGGATTCATTGTTGTACTTTATACTCCATCCCAACTAATTATTCCAAGTTTCTACGCTGTGTACGAAGCCATAATATATCGAGTATAATGTCTGTAGTTGTAAATGTTTTATATTGCATTTGATGTAATGATAATATCTTAGTGTATTTACTAAGGTTTCCGTTTTTAAGTTCCACTACAAGCTGTCATCAAAGGTGACTCTCAGATATTTAGACAGTTTAATTCTTCTTTATTTATTTATTATTATAAGAAAAATAAAAAAAGTCTATAAATTTATTCATTTAAAAGTATGTATTAACCCTTTGAGGACAAAAAAAGTGCAACCTTTTTCCCCTCACTTTTTAAGTGTGACATGTAAAATACTTAGGCTGAAAATTTGGATATGCAAGTCTTTATACATTTATTTATAAAATCTGTTCTAATAAAGATACAAAGGCACTTCACTGACCAGAATGTTTTTAATTGAGTACTTAAACAGAATAAATGTCCAAAAATCATCCCATAATTTTTAAATATATATATTTTGTCAAAAAAATTTTATTTTGTCGGAAACTGTGTTATTGAAGTATAAACTTAATCACCTACAAACACATAAAATATTATAACAATCGAATTGAAAATTAAAACAATTATAACATGAAATATTTTGTTAATACTGTCAGATTCGTCAGTTAAAATGAACTCTGTCTATTATTGTCAGTTCTTTCATTGACATTATATTCCAACAGGTGGCTCCCGACATCAAAAATAACATTCTTGAACATCATCCCAAAGACGTACAAGTTATCGTTAGCGGTAAATTGGATGTTATATGTAACAGACTTTGAATGACGAGTTATCATCATTCGGTCAGTCCTCATCATGAATTTTAGTAAGGACCATATATTGTCATATCGGTCCTCAAGGGAAAAAAACGTAAATGACGAAATATAGCCATTCAGTCCCCAAAGGATTAAAATATACTTTAAAAGCTATAATTACAGATAATTTTTGTTTTGTTTAGGTAACTGGATCACAAAACACCCCTACAAAAAGTACAAGCTTTGTTACCAAGGCAGTTGACTTCGTTTTTGGATGGTAACAGTCTTCCTACCACTTCTTTTTATCAATAAACCGAAATCTTGTTACTTGACTGCATTTGATGCTAAGTTCTTCGAAATAATCTTAAAAGTATTATCCTTATTATTTAATATTATTATTTCTGTTATATATTTTTGACTATTGGTTTTCCATGTTACTATACAATTTTGTACTGTTTTAAATATATTAATATACTGCCAAATTATTCCTTTTCATTTACCTAAAATGCTTACCATAAATTAATATTCTTTACTTGTTACGTAAAAGTTAAGATTGTGCCCACAGTAACATCTTTGTGTAAGAATCCTCCTCATAGAGAAATGTAAGAAGTTGATTAAAACACAATTGCAAGAAAGTATTCATATACCAACTTGTACTTATATTGTTATTAACCTATGGACATATCACTTATGTGTATTATTTAGGTCATATTTACAAGGAATTTATGAGAAAAATACACAATTTTAAAATTATTATTTCAATCAATTAATCAAACATAAATGACTTTAATAAATAATATCAATCATGCCACAATGCTTTCTTTTTCATTCAGTAGAAAATAACTTTAAAAAATCTGATGACATCAGTTAGAGCAAAAAGCATAAACTTGTGAGTCTGTAAAACTAGCCACTTGCAATTCTCACAAGTATCAGCCGCACCAGTGAAGTGTTTTACATTATAATCAACTTGTAACACCCAAAGGGATAACACAATCTACTGTTTAAATACTAAGTCTGCTATTTTCTTTCTTTGGATAAAATTGCTTTACACTTTCACTGCTGACCAAATTGTATGTCAGAAGCTATTTGTGTCATTTCTGTATACTCGCTAATAAGTAATAAAAACTAAAAATGAATACACCTCTAAAGTCACAAACCCTCCAAACACTAAATGTAAAATACAAATAAAACCACACATTAAAAACAAACCATTAATTATGGTAATCAGCTGTTTTAGTCTATGATGCACTTGTAAATAAAAGAAGTTGCAAGGTCAACTGAAGGCACAAGCATGTTTCCCGCATTGAACGTGTAAGTGATATTGCGGGCTGAAATCGGCTCCATATTTACACTCGTTTTTTACAAGTAAATAGTGATCAGTGTACACGGCACTTGTTCAGTGAGTTTACTAAGTGACTCAGTTCATTTTGATCACCAGTTCTAGATTTTAAGTGCAACGAGTTTTTATATATTCATAGATTAAAGATAGTTGGAGTCGGTAGGAATAGTGTGTTATCAGCGGCCACCATGACTACCCAAAAGCTCAAGGTCACGACACGCAGTACTGCTAAGCTCAAGAATGAAACTAGTGAACCTGCTGCAGCGCCTACTCTTCAAGATATTGATTTAAAACTTAATTCAATTTTGACAATCCTTCAGAAAAATTCTAATGACATCAGTGATATCAAAAATGAGCAGAAAGATATGTGCGCATCGATCGAATACTGTCATGCGAATATTAAGGACACTAAACAATTAATATCCGGCCAAGACTTAAAAATTGCTAATTGTGAGAATGACATTTTAAAAATTGGTGAGGAAACCCGTAAAATTGAAAACAGCGTACAGGCAGTGGCAAATGGTATTCGAGTAATATTTATATATTCTCTTTAATTTAAATGTATGTTATTCTTTATTAGTAACTTGTTTGTGTATTTTGAAAATGTATTTATTTAATCTGTATTCAGGGATATTAAGATATCATAGATTGGGTATTGGATATATTAAATAAATGTTAAAATAAACTACAATGAATCATAATATTTTTGAACTCTTAGTTTATTATCAAAATGTGAGAGGACTAAGAACCAAAACTAATGAATTCTTTAATAATTTATTGTCATGTAATTATGACATTGTAGCTTTAACTGAAACAAATTTCAACATACTATAAATTCTTCTGAGCTTTTCCCTGATTTTTACAATGTCTTTAGATGTGATAGAAATCTGATGGTAAATGAGAGGCAGGGAGGGGGAGGGGTTTTGTTGGCGGTATCTAGCGATTTAATCTGCATGAGGGTGGACAGTTTTAATGACACAATCCCGGGGTGTGAATGTGCATGCGTAAAAATTTCGAACAATAAAGGCAACAATATCTACGTTTGTGTGGTTTATTTTAGGCAGAGGTCACCTCTGGGAATTTACCAAATGTTTTTTGACCTGTTTATATAGCTAAAACTGTCAACTAATTGTCAAACCCTGATTTTAGGTGATTTTAATTTATCAGTTTTTGGCCAAAATTACAACTTAAATGACGGCGATAAGCTGTGTAAAGAATTATCTGTATTTTTAAATCTGCATAATTTTAATTTGAAAAACGACATTCTAAACTTTCAAAATAAGACTTTGGATTTAATAATTTCCGATATAGATGAAGCGGCGGTATCGAGAAGTGAGGAGAGGTTGGTGGGGGAAGACCCTTATCACCCAGCCCTGGAGGTGAGCGTTGTGGTCGCTGCTCCGTTATCTTGTAGGTCAAGGTTAACTCAGCCAGCTGGATATAGTTACCGTAGAGCAAACTTCCTCCAAATATATCAAGAATTATCTGCGATTGACTGGGCCAATTTATACAACATTTCAAATATTGATCAAGCTGTCGATTATTTCTACAGCCAAATTTATAGAATCCTTGACCAATCTTGTCCTTTGAGGAAAAATAAAAAATCTAAATACCCTTTCTGGTTTACACCCTCAATAATATCTAATTTGAAACTTAAAGAAAAATTGAGAAAACGGTGGAAAAAATCTGGCGCTATACAAATTTATAACTTATTTAAAACACAACGAACGTTAGGAAAAAAAGAAATAAATACAGCATATAGAAAGTATACGCACAATCTGGAAAACATTTTACATCTAGATAGTAGTAAATTTTGGAATTTTATTAAAGATAGAAAGACCGATAAAAATCGAAGTTATGTTATGGAATACAATGGTGTTAAACATTATAGCGGAGCAGCGGTGGCGAATGCATTTGCAGATTACTTTAGCTCGGTGTACGAACGCTACATGAGTGAGCCTAGTGTGGAGCACGCGGTGGAGGGGCCGTGTCGGGCCGGCGTGTCCTGTCTCACACTGTCTCGCCTTTGCTGTCGGGATGTACAGGATGCAATTAAAAAGTTAAAATCAAAAACGTATCACTGGTTCTGATTTGCTCCCACAGTACTTGGTTAAAGGATGTTCTGAATTATTAATTAAGCCCCTAACATTTTTATTTAATTTAAGTTTAACATTAAATATATTTCCTGAAAAATGGAAAATTACTTAAGTGACGCCTATTTTCAAAAATGGTAAGAAAGATCAAATAATTAACTATAGGCCAGGGGCGGTTTTATCGATACCTGCTAAAATATTCGAGATGATTATACATAAACATTTATTTGGTCACTTTAAAAAATATGTTTCTGATTGTCAACACAGATTTATTCCCGGAAGATCAGTCAACACAAACTTACTAAATTTCATTAATTATGTTTCCTCGGGGCTGGATTCTGGGACCCGAACTGATGCTTTATTTCTTGACCTGGCCAAGGCGTTTGACAAAGTAGACCATTCAATTTTGTTAAACAAGCTACATTTTTACGGAATTTCAAATAATCTGTTGTATTTCTTTAAATCATACATTATGAATAGAAGACAATTTGTTTTTTTACAATGGAATTTCATAAACTGCATTTAATGTTCAGTCCGGTGTGCCGCAGGGCTCGAATTTGGGGCCTTGTTTGTTCACAATTTTAATAAATGATTTAAGTGATTGTATCTTATCGTCAAAGGCCCTACTATTTGCGGACGATTTAAAATTATTTAAACATATTAGGAGCCCTGTGGATACAATTAGTTTGCAACAAGACTTAGACAATGTTTTAGAATGGAGTATCAATAATAAAATGTCTTTTAATGTCACAAAATGTCAGTTGATGAATTTTACAAGAGCTCAAGATTATATGGAAACAGACTATTTGCTAAATGGAACTGCAATAACTTTAACTGAGTGAATCAGATTAAAGATTTAAGAGTTCATATGACTAATACATTGTCTTTTAATCCTCATGTCGAATCATGTATAGCTGTAAGTAGTAAAATTATGGGATTGATCTTTAGACAAAGTGTTAATTTTAGAAATATTCAAACCATAGTTAACCTGTATTACTCTTTGGTCAGGTCAAGGTTGGAGAGTGGAGCGGTCATTTGGAACCCTTTTCACTTAACTTACCGAGATGCACTCGAAAGAGTTCAAAAGCGATTTTTAAGGTTTTTATTTTACAAATGTTTTAATGTTTACACTTATGTGGTTCCATATCGTGATTTGCTAGTTAGTGATGTTTGGGTTTCGGGAGCTAGCTCTGAGGAGAACACTCATGTGTCTGGTATTCCTGTGCAGACTGGTCAGGGGGTAAGGTGGATGATGCCGCTTGCTTGGCCGGTCTGTCTATCCGTGTGCCTACCTTCCGAAGTAGAAATAAACTTCTTTTCACTCTCCCATACTGCCGCACAGCCTCTCATGCTTTTTCCCCTCTTTTTCAGTTCATGAGAGCTTACAATTTACTAATCTCTAGCGAGCAGGAAATTGATATATTTTTTGACCCTCCAAACATTTTTAAATCAAAATGCCTAGCAGCGTTGAGTTTATTAAATGTATAGCTATTTTTACTTTTATACCTTGTTGTAAAATAATCTTGTTATCTGATGTATGTTGATCACCATTTTTACTGTATTATTATTTATTTATTTGTTTTTATTTTTTAGATATATTTATATGTATGTATGTATATGTATATGTGCGCTTAAATGTTGTTAAGGTTAAATTGTATTTATTACTGTTTGCATTTGGTTATTAGAAATTATCAGTCACCAATTTATACAATATTAAGTTACTGTTATGAATCTTCAGAGTAGGCTATATTTCTCATTTGTTATTTATTATATTTATTGTATTTATTATTACATTTAGGTTAAAGCATGTTACTGTTGGTAATATTTTTAGTTATTTATTTAACTTATCTATTAATAAGAGTAATATTATGGTTTATATTATGTGCATGAAGTGAGCTCAAGAAACCCCAGCATGAACTTAAAGCATAAATTGAACTGCTTTAGTGTAACTGGTTTTGTAAGCTGTTCTAAAGCATGCAAATAAATTAAAATTTCTATAAGAATTCAAACAAAATTTTTGAAAATTTTAGGAATTCGTGGAAAAATGTGTTTTTTAATTTGATAAAAAGTACTAAATTTATTTATTCCACTTCCTTGCATTATATACATTAATCATAAGTAAAAAATAATGGTCAGTTTTGTTATATATTTAAACTATTAATGAAGTTTCACTTATTTTTTAGCATTGAGTTTTTATTATTGTCTTATGACTTGAGTGGCTTGAGAGTTTTTCCCACCATGCCAGGTTGTTATGGTAATCCAGACTTTCGGGCCAGTATCATATGAAATAACCCTAAAATTTACATCTCATTCTTAAAATAAGCATCTAAAAATATTAGCTCTGATTGCTGTCATTATGTGAGACATTATGTAAACGTCTCATAATAAATTTATAATAAAAAATTATAAATTTAGTATTTTTTTTATTATGTACGGTTAAAGAAAATATTTTTAAAATATATTTGTTTGAGATATGTGAACAAAATTTTTTTTGCCATTTTAAATTGGTATTGATATTTTCTGGAAAATGGTGTTATTTTTATTTTTTGGTTTGCATCTGTAAATATTGGTACTTCTTAATACTGTTCCTTCTGATAAATAAATATAACAAATCAAACTATAACAGTTTTGATATTATTAATATTTTCTTCAATTCAGTTCAAATAAACACAATGTGATTTCATTTTCTCCAAAGTTTAAATGGGTTTAAGCTAATTTTGCATAATTCTTTTAATGTCAGAACAATTGTAATGCACCAAAGTCCTACAAGAAGTGAAGTATGCATGAATCACTTGTCTCATATTTCACGCACATCTGCCATGTGATTAGTTTTTGCTGGAATGAGTGCAGCAAGTCAATTGACCTATTTATTTACTTTGGGTGTTCTGGTGAACATCAGTCTCAAGAGGCTAGCCTTGGTACTTTAGTTGCATCCTCAATGTTACCCTAACATAGCAGTCTAGGAAGGAAGCATCATGTTCTTGGTCTTTGTTCTTGTCTTAACTGTCAGTATGGCTCAACAGAAAATTGGAGTGGATTCAATAAGTGGTTTATACACTTCTGGTCAGTTAAAAATTATAAATGATCATAATGTGAAATTGGAAAACTTAGGCTTTAAGTCAAAAGTTGATATTTTAGGGGAAGTTCTCAAGAATCGTTTCTTAAGCCTTATTGAGTCTGAAAAATGGCAAGTAAGTATACACAAGTTATAATATTTCAATATTTTATTTTTAAATAGTAGTTGTTTTTAGTAGTTATTTTAATGGCATTAATTTTTGTCTTTTTTAACTATAGTTTATTATTTTAACAACACTAAAAAAAACAATAAAAATTTTTCATTTATAAAATTATTAATCTTATTATTAATAAGTACTAAACTTAAGAAAGAGAGTACATTCCGGAAGTGTAGGTACAAAGACACCTCATCAAAAATGTGTTAACTGTGCTTAACAGTCTGATTGGTCCTATATGTACATTAACTCTGGTAAAGTGCACTTATATTTTACTGACTCAAAAGTTACACTGGGGCAGAGAGTACTACAACAAAACTTTAAATATTTTGACATAAGACACTTTTTTACTGACAGAAACAGATACTATCTAAAAATACAATTTATAAAGGTTGTATTATGTTAAAAAAATGTAGTCTTAAGTTAAAACACAAATTGCATTTTAAAAACTAGGTTTTTATAGAAAAAAGTATGTTACATTAAACATTTGAATTTTTTCGTCATAAACAATTTTATTTTTCACACTCATCGCATAGCGTGATAATATGATTCTTTTTCATGCTACGGGTCGTCCAGAAAGTAAAGAACGATTGTGCATCACGTGTGGCACCAATCCACCACCACTGCAACTGCGTACACGCTAGTTACCTCTGACTATCCAGTCAGTGTTAGCCGAGTTTCATTCCTGTGCGGTCACGCGTCTTTGCTCTTTAAACTTTCAAAATGGCGGCGCCCATTGAAAATCCCGCCAAATGCAAAGTGTGCAGTGTCATTCAGTTTTTAAATGCACAACAAAATGTTCGGCCTATCGAAATTTAAAGGCACTGTTTATGGTGAGAAAGTAATGAACGAATCTTCAGTGAGGAAATGGTGCATTATGTTCAACTAAGGAAGAACCAATGTGCACGATGAAGAACGGATTGAGAGGCCATCACTTGTGACTGAGGAATTGAAGAAAAAAGTTGACGACAAAATTCAGGAAAACTGGCGATTCACTTTAACCACTTTAAAAAGGCGTTATTCCAGAAGTTTCTCGATCGCTCTTACATGAAATTGTGACTGAGTATCTTGGGTATAAAAAATGTGCACTCTAAGGTTGCAAAGTTCCTCACAGAAGTCCACAAGACTAAACGAATTGGAGCAGCCCTTGAACTTTTTACCCGATATGATAGTGATGGTGAACAATATCTCGATCGTATTGTGACCGGAGATGAAACTTGGGTTTCGCACAAAACTCCGGAAACAAAGCGACAATCCATGGGGTGGCATCATTCAAACTCGCCCTCAAAACCCGTAAAGAAAAATCGAATCTGAACACAAGGATATTGATGGCAACTGTTTTTTGGGACCGCAAAGGTTTAATCCATGTAGAGTTTTTGCCAAGGGGAGAAACGATTTCAGAAGCCTATTGCAAAACCCTTCAAAAACTCAGACGTGCAATACAGAACAAAAGACGTGGCATATTGTCAAAAAAAGTGTTTTTGATCCACGACAATGCTCGGCCCCATGCATCGGTACGAACCCAGCAAGAACTTCAAGGTCTAAAGTGGGAATTTTGGACACCCTCCCTATTATCTGGACCTCGTGCCTTCAGATTACCATCTGTTCCCGAAACTGAAAACATTCTTGGGTGGGAAGCAGTTTGGAAACGATGAAGAACTGAAAGAAGAAGTGACATCCTAGTTCAGATCTTTGGCGGCTGAAGAGTATAACACCGGCATTGAAAAACTGATTCCTCCGTATAATAAATGCCTTGACAACCAAGGCAACTACATTGAGAAGTAGACTAGGTTACTGTGAGTATGTAAATAAAGTTCTGTGTTGTTGCCTTTAGTTTTTAATTTGTTATACCAAATCGTTCTTTACTTTCTGGACGACCCTCGTAACTTCTTATATTCAGCACATTTTATCGTAGTAATAGTGTCCTATGACCATGGGCAAAGTGTGCATCTTCCTGAAGTTAGATTTGCTGTTACCACTTGTGGAGGAGGTTGTTCACAAATTTAATCATCAGTTACTTTAATGTTTACTAAAAATATTTAGAAATACAAAATTGTAATGATAACATAAACATTTATTTTAGAAAACAACACTAAGTTAATACTAAAAAAAGTAACATCAATGAGGTACTATTTAGCTAAACATTCAGAATTAGATATCAGAACAAGAAGACAAAAACACCAACTAATAAAGCGCCAAGTATAAGTCAACACATCTGAATCTTTTAGGACTGCCAATCTCGCAATACTCAAGAAATGAAATGACCGTGGGGCCTTTCCAGGGTTAAAACTGATGTATTCAGTAAAATAGGGTATAAATCAACAACATGCACATTTCAATAGACATGTTTTTATATTATGTCTGAATGTAGGTAAAGTAATTCAGTCCAACTTCATCTATAAAGATTACTTGAGACTGGGAATGGTCTGAATTTATGAAAATCTGGATTAACAGGAATACAACGAAAACACACAGTACAAGTATATTTTACAGTAATTAATATATGAATACACGATATACAACATATTATTGTATCATTTAACCCCATGGAGAATGTATCACTTTTTCCTGTTAAAATTTAGTCCTATTTTTTCAAGTGATATGTACACTACTTCAAGGCATCATGATCTCACAGATGTTTAAGAACCATCATTTTCATTGTTGTAGTGTCTATCAATATAAACAACAAACCTTTGTGTATAAGGAGAATACAGCACAAATACTACTACTGCTGATACTTTTTTAGTAAATTTGCTGAAGCTGCAAATTGGTATTGTTTACAAATTGAAAAAATTTTTAATTGTCACGAATTATTGAGATCTAAATAAACTTAAGTGGACTGAATATACTCTCAAGTTTAACATAAAAAGAGGCACATTGTACAACCTATGAGTAAAGCAGAAACACTACGTCTTTTTACCTTTCACATAGGAGTCTTACTTTAGGAAAATGAATCTTGTGAATGTTATCAGCTGTTTCTTTGAAAGACCCTCCACAGTATCTCTATCTTAAATAAATATGCTGTAACTGAGCTTAAATCATTCCAGAGACTTCTTCTCATATGTAGCGTAACATTATGTGATAGTATGATTATAAAAAACTAACTGACTTGCTATTCATCAGATCCTGATAAGAGGTTTCTAAATGAATTGAGCCCTATTAATCTTCTTAAGGCGTGCTGTTTAGTATAAATACATGGTCGACATTAAATGAGACAGGAGTTTTGCAGGAAAAGATGTTACGCATACAAACTGGCAGTCTGTCACTGACCTTGACTGGCATATTTGAATAGGAACTGGATGAGTGTAATGTTAACCCTTCAGGTCCAAATATTTTTGATACACTGTTCTGTAAATGTTACAAGAGACGTGTAATTGAAGATTAAATAAGAATAAATGATAACTGTTATTCCTTTACTTTATCTTGTATGATAAACTATTGTTATTGTCAGCATTGGTTGCCCAATTCTGTAACCCAGCTGCTTGGGTACGAAGTATTGTGGAGATTGTAGGCGATATGCTTGATCCTCTTAATATTGACATGGCGTCAGCTCAGCAGTTGCCATTGACGTAGACACTACTTGCCAAGTCTGTGGTGTCCATGTTGAGTGGTAATCAGTGTCAGGATGCTGTGAAGGGGAGAGAAATGAGTCAGGTTTGTCAATTAGCTGAAAATCAGACCTACACTATGTGGTTTGGAGTTCAAGTAAAGCTGTAGGTACCTTAGTTGCCCTGGCTATTAATTAATAAATAACCCTTTAATTAATAAAGAGCTCTTTATGTAAAGATAACTAAACAACTTTTTGTTTCTTATACAATTTTAATAAAATCAGTAGTTTCTTTAAATATTAGGCTGACATTATGAAAATAATAAAATAGAAGAGTTTAGTATTCTTAGATTACTAACATAAAGTACCTAGTTATATAGAAATGTTGACCAAGTTTTCTTACAATTATAAAAAGAACAGCGAAGTTATAGATAATTGTTTTATGACAAAAATGCAAAATGACACCTGGCTGCTAGACAAAGTGAAAGTTGAACAAAAATCTGTCCAGCAATATTTTTTGAAAAATTAAAGAAGTGCAAGATACAACAAAAAATTAAACTGAAAATAGGACAAGAATAATATAAATGCCTTTTTTATGATTGGCAGAATAGTATTAATGGCATTAAATCTTTAATCAAGTTATATTTATATTCAAATTATTACATTTTCAATAAAAACCAATAAATTTTAATTTCAACTAGGCCTTTCGCCAGCATTAGGCAACACGAATTTATTTATTTATTATAAATGTTATTGGTTTTTATTAAAAAATTAATAATTTGAATATATTTAAGTAACCAATATTAACTCGATTGCAACTTAACTACTAAGTGTTATGTAGTTGTTCATTATAAATGTCCCTTCTTTGGTTAACTTATTATGTAATAACCTTTTTCAATAAGCACTGTATGTTTAAAAAGTGTGTAATTTCAGAAAGTAGAATTGGTTTTCTTAGTGGATGCATCATCAAGTGTTGGAGCAGATAATTTTCAATCAGAGTTGAAATTTGTGAAAAAACTTCTTGCAGATTTCACAGTTTCAATCAATCATACAAGAGTTGCAATAGTTACATTTTCTTCCATTGGACAAGTGGTAAGTATATGTAAACCTTTCATCACTCGTAATATTCAAATTTAACTATTTTTATATTGCAAAATAGTTATTTTAAAAAATGTATTCAAAGTACTTAGCTTAAAACAGTAATCAAATATCCTCGATTGGGACATAATGTGGAATGGATGCTATGCAAACTTCAAATTATATGGGAGTAGAATTACATTTGATTGCTTAGCTTTGTAACAGCCTAAACATTGATTTTTACAATATTATCGGTTTAATTTACATGTTACAACATGTTAAGTGATATAATTTTGTAACATTGTGTTATAGCTGTTTCGAAACTTATGTAGCTATATATATATATATATATATATATATATATATATATATATATATATAAAAAGAACCACACTTAGCAATCTTTTCTTGATGTTTTTAATGTTTAAAATCGATTTCGGTCTCGAAAGACCATCATCAGTTTAACATAGAATACAAATAGGGTTATGTAATTATGTAGCTAGTCATTTCCCCTTTAATAATGTGTAAATTTAGGTTTATTGGTCACTATACATATAATAAATGAAAGAGAAGTATAATTTATGTTTAAAATATTCTTAAAAAAACACAAATACACTTTGTCAAGTGACTTAAAAATTAATTTATGTTTAAAATATTCTTAAAAAACACAAAGACACTATGTCAAGTGATTTAAAAATCACCCTAAAAGGAGTTAGTTCAGACTGCAGTGGGTGTCAATTGATCTTGGTAACAGCTGGTTTGACTATTACTGTTGTTACGGTGAGTCTTAACATTTACTATCTCCCTCCAAGATATTGATAGTTCTGTTGTGGATGGAATGTGATTTCAAAACTACTTGACCATTCAAAACATTTTGGGGCTTTGTTTTCATTGCTCTATATTTATGAAATTCTTCCCGACAATTTAAATCTGGGGTTCCCAAACTGGAGGACGTGGCCAGTCAAGGGGGTCACATATAGGATATAATAGCTAAATAAGATATAAAGTTATAATGAGGCCAGTAAGATTTCAAGCTCATAATCCTACTTTAGACTAATTGTTTTTCTCTTGCCAGTAATTCTTTACCTTGTGAATTAACACTTAAAATGTTATAAGTTATGATTTTTTTGTGAAAGTAGAAATATGCAAGTATTTTTTTATGTTTTTGTTTTTTATCATAAGACCAAGCATTTCATACAATTTACTGTGTAAAGGGAAGTGTGAGAGGCATTCATTTTAACAGGAGGGGTCGTGGTGCAAAATAATTTGGGAACTTCTGATTTAAATAATGAATAATGTTTTTAAGTATTGTGTAACTCATAGTTAGAGACGTTTTGATACTTACGATACTGGTTGGTATCGATACTTTGCTTCCGATACCGGTGGTATCTGTATCAGACTTGTAATATTATCGGGGTATTGCAAGAAAACATGTGGTATCGGTATCGGAAAATATTTAAGCCCGTCCCTTCTGCGGAAGAAAAGTAGTACCAAACGAAACCTGTTACTGTCTTAAGTGAGATGATAACACTTTTAAAATAACATTATACAAAGACATGAAATGTTTTTATAGAAGATTTATTACAGTTTTTTGACATATTTTTTAGTGAAAGTATTGGGACAGTGTCCAAAATAGTATCGCAACATCATTGAGACTTTATGTTAAATTTACAATGTTTATGTTATTTCAATGTTAATTATGTTTCTTGTAATTAACAATATTAGTAATTGAAATTAACAAACAAAATTATAATATTATAGTATAGTTATAAAAGATTTTAAATTTCAGATATAATATTTTCTTAGTAATTTGTATAGAGGAGCACTAATAATTTTTTATGGCATATTCATGAACAAGATAAATGAATCAAGGTTTTTTTAGTTAATTAAACATACTAACATTTATTAGCATAGCGTATATTTACATATTACCTTGTCTCTTCCTTGCGATACAGTTCCAGTATCCTGTTCTGTCACCGTCACCTCTTTGCGATAACAATACCTTGTCCTGCCTGCCATCTCTTTGTGATATGCTTCCGATACCAATACTTGTAGTATCGATACATTTGATGCAATACCACGTTGGTATCAATACCATTGTTCCGATACAGTATCGATACCAAGTATTGGATCGGAAGGAGTATCAAATCATCCCTACTCATAGTATAGATATTACAAGTTTTGTGTTTTATCAAATATGAGTTGTATCTGAAAAGAAAGGGTGTTTTTTATTCAATTCTGCTTTAGGTTTATTGTTGGCAAGTGCCCCCATTTTTGAGCAGGAGACCAGCTTTTTAAGTTGTTTTCATATACAGGGTGCCCCAAAAGTCCCTCTCCCTTAACTTTTGAGCGCATACAAATAGAAGATTAACCTTTGGGGGATTGTGGTGTTATAATGTAAGAGTCTTTACTTTCCGAACATACCATGTATTTTAAGGATTACAGCCTTATGCAAAAATTGAACCCAAATGTTATTTTTATTTGGTTAGGTTATTTCACAATAGATATGGATTATATTCTGAGTTAGTTATAAAAACCAGTTTTTGTATAAGTAACTAGCCGACAGCCCTTGCTTCGCTACGAAGTGGTTCTCTCCTCTTACTTACCCTTCCCTTCTTGGTTCTCTCCGAACCATAACTGTCACACCACGAAAACTAAATTAGGCAAGCTTTTTTTAATTTTTTTTTTTTTTTTGTATCAGCAGTTTGAAATAAATTAAATTTTTTTTTTCTTAACTTCACTTGCCAGTTGAAATGGGCCTACAGGCCTGTGCGTCAGCTTTATTCAACGAGTGAAGTGTTGGATTAGTGGGGATTCGAACCTTGGACCTTGCCCTCCGCAGTCCAAAGCCTTAGCCACTGAGCCACCACGCCGGCAATTAATGCCAACAAACATTGCCAAGAAAAAATTGATGTGCTGCCTCTAACCCTTAGGAATTGAATTTCAAGAAATCCTTTCATAGCGGATTTCTGTGATACAAAAGCTAACTTCCATACAAATTTTATCAAAATCTGATGGGTTGTCAAACATACAAAATAAACATGTTTATTTATTTACAAAACAGCTGTTATTAATTTACTAAAATCAACCCAATATTATCCTTATCAAGATGAAAATACTTTAGTTTTCCAACTTAGCCTACAATAAACATTTGTAACGAATTTCAGCTCTATAGGAATATGGGAAGTGAAAGAATTAGTGATAAGTGAGTGAGTGCTTTCTTTTTTTGTATAGAGATTGTAAAATAAGGGTAAATTTTAAACTGATTCATTTTTATAGAGAAGGGAGGTAGATCTGATGAGTCGACCTAATGAAGAACTTGATAAGTGCCATGTTATTCACCATCAAATTTACTACACAGGTGGTGGTACTTACACTCTTGGAGCAATGCAAGAGGCGCAGGTAAAATGCTTCTGCTCTTACTAAAAACTGAATCTAAATAAACATATTAATTAACAAATATTGTAAACTGAGGTATAATCAAAGTCAGGATTTATTGCTATAAAATGGTGTTATTCAAACTATTGTAAATTATAAAGTACATCAGTACTATTATACCCCACGTTCTCTTCTGATGGCAGTAAAGCCTCTTCTACTTTTACAAGTAGATATGCTATTATCAAGTAAATAAAAAGATTCTGACCTCTTAATTTTACTCTTTGCATTTATGATTTGTAAAATCTTGAATCTTAAGATTTGTATTGTAATAATTGCACACAGTAATTATCATGATTTTCTAAGCTCAAAAAAATTAAAATGATGGCTCTGTAAAAGTTGTATTTGTAAATGGGATGAACCACAAATTTAAACATTTTTTGCAGAATATATTTTCACACGCAAGACCAAACTCTCGGAAAGCATTATTTTTGGTAACAGATGGTTTTTCTAATGGTGGAGATCCCAGGAATGTGGCAAAAGCACTTAAGTCAGACGGAGTTACAATCTTTACATTTGGAGTTCAAAATGGAAATATAGAGGAATTATTTGAGATGGCGTCAACACCAGGAGAAGAGCACTGCTTTATTCTGGATAGTTTTGACGAATTTATAGCTCTCGCAAGAAGAGCTTTACATAGAGGTAAAATACCTTTTACATAACCACCATACTTTTGATGAGTTTAAGAAGCATGATTAAAATGACTTTGACAAAATGCTGTTGATAATTTATAAATAAAAAAGAATTTTACATTTTATTTATTAATTAAACATAAACTTTGTGGTGTTATTTCTTCATTTGGTTCTTGGGGGAATTGAATGGTTTGAAATAAAACATATTTATTAATTAAAAACTTAAATTTGTCTTGCAGTTTTGTACATTTTAATTTTTATATTTATATTTTAAGTGCGCTTCAGTTCATCACTATACTACGAGGGTGGTACATAAAGGGCTAAGGTGCCACTTCCATGGTGTATAAGTCATACTAAACACTCAATCCAAAGAACTTACAAAACAAATATAGGTTTCTCATGATACCTTTCCTAGAATCCCTTATCTTGTCTATGTATTGACACTATGTTTCCTGTCTTTTGCCCTAGTATCCACTCATTCATCACCTATTCCTCCTGACTGCATATAAATTAATTTCTCTTAATGCACCTCGTTTTGACAAAATAACCAACAAATATACTCAATACTCATATTTTAACTAACTTTTATAATGTAAAAAGTATTCAATGGTAATTATCACCTTAAATTATCACTGAAAATGAACATTACATTGGCCAATACAATACTGAAAAGAAAATTTGTAGCTTTTGGCTTGTACCTAATAAGTGCTAAAGAAATGTCAAGATTTGAATCTACCATGCATCAGTGCTCTGGCTAGATCTCTACTTTACTGAGTATCTATAACTTCATCTGTTACAGATCTAGAAGTAGGCATTTATGTACCTGTGCGGAACAGTAGTATTTGTCCTAGCGCATGTAGTTCTGAGGCAAGCTGTACATGTGGCTTGCGAACTGGTCAGTACCAATGTCGCTGCCCTCCAGGATCCTATGGTCTTGGCACAGCTGATCAAGAAACACCATGTCTTGGTAAGAATTTTCTACGGTGTTCACCATTCCAAAGATAAGTAATGAAACCTAATTTATTGCCTAAGAGACAGAAAATGTTCACCTGTATGTTGACAAGAATATGCTTAAAAATAGTTTTTATTCTAAATATTTTTTTTAATTTATAGCCATAAAATACCTAAAATTTAATTATATCTTCGAGAGTTATTTAAATGCCTAATAATTGTGTAAGCTTTCAAAAGTACTCTTAAACCATATAATGTAAATGTTTTCAAACAGTAGTGATTCAAATATTTTTGAAATAGCTGGAACAATAGAGATTGGCCTGTAATTTTTGTATGTAACTTCTCTATTTTTATAGATGGGAATAACTTTTACTTGTTTAACCCTTTTACTTGTCAATGGTACTAACCCACCCACACACCCATACACGTACAATGGTATTACCTACAATCTGGCATGGATTGAACTTGCAAATCTATGGTTATTAATCTATATTGTACTAGGGTAACTGAACATAGCATTTTAATATTAAAATGTTTGTGTAAGTGAATTGAAGCCATTAACAATTAGTTAAAAATTCAACATGCATGATCAGTCTATTAGAATCTGTTCATATACAATAAATCTGTATGGATTCAAGAGATACTCATGAGTTTTTAAACAATTTATAGTAGATATTTTTCTGCTTTATTTGTTTCCTCAATATTGTTTTCAACAGAAAGAAAAAAAAAACGAACGTAAGATTAATTTAAGCAACTCAGGGAAGTGCTAATAACTTAAAACATTGTTACACTTATGTTAATTAATTCATTGACAACTGACACAATGTATGTCACAGTTTGTCCCAATGGAACCTACCATGGGAGATGTCACTATGTGTACTCCTTGTTCACATTAACCACATGATTCTCGTCCCAGCCGTTGGACTAGTGAATTGACAACTGACACCATGTCTATTACAGCTTGTCCCAATGGAACCTACCATGGTGGAGAGGTGCCGGGAGATGTCACCTTGTGTACTCCTTGTCCAGACATTAACCACATGACTCTCGATCCTGCCGTGGGACTAGAGGACTGTGTTTGCAAACAAGGATTTTCTGCAAATGGCTCTTCTTGTGAAAGTTAGTTTATTTCTTAGTTTAAACTTTTATTGCATAAATTTGCTATATTAACCAGGAACAATCTTACACTTTAGTAAATTAAAACAAGAAATGGCATGTTTTTTTTGTAAACTTATAAAACAAAATACTTGTGTGAAACATGTCATCATTGTATTTGTTTACCATTTCTGTGGTGCAACAAACTATATAAGAACTGGAACATGCGCTGTTGTAAGGCAAGTGTATAGATCTCCGGTCACATACAGCTATGTGTTGCAGGTATTATATCAAGTACTATTGCAAGCGATGTACCTTGCTTAGTATTATCTCTTGGTGCAGAAATTATGTATACCTGAGTTTCAAGTTTTTTGACTAAGAGGTCTATGAAAAATCCAATCACACCATTGATTTTCTCATTTAATTGTACTCTATGACATGTGCATTTTAAAATGTCATTATGAGTTTTAATAATTTTTCTAGTTGGAACAAAAAAGTACCGGAATTTGAACTAGTTTTCACTGTGTATTTACTTTACACTTTTTTACTCAAAAATTTGTTAATATATCACATTTATATTTTAAGACTTGGTTGGTAGAAGTGTTTTCTTTAGGTTTTAAAAATTTCAGAATTTTAACTTTTCAAGAAAAAAGATTCTTATTAATTTCTGAAACAAAGTTTTCTTGTCTTCTAGAGGTCATAACATTGTCTACTTGGTCACGTTGTAATCCTTATGAAGGTATGGTTACGATACATTACTTTTATATGATTGATTAATTGCAATGATTGTAAAGTGATTTAAAACAATTTAAAATGATTTTGAATTGCTTTAATAAAATTGATTAGATTGATAAAATGCAATGAATTAAAAAAAACAGTTAATAATAGAAATGTGTCTTTTGAAAATAAACAAAACAAAAAGAACAGAACTGTAAGATAAAAACAAGGCAGTAGGTATTTATTTAATTATGTATGAATATTTAAACTAATCCTTATATTAATAGCACTTGTTGGTGTCAATAAATGTTATTATTCTTAGAAATCCTGTGTATCTAAGGGTTTAGATAGAATTACATTTGAAAATAGAATTTTATGTGGTCAATAGTCATATTAACAAATTATAATGTAACATTTAGTTAGCTGCTATTTCGGCTATTTCTTTATTTGTTGTACAGTAACTATTGCACTTGGAATCAAAATCATGCACTTAATTTCAATAATATATCATATCAAACAACTGGCAGTTGTGCTGTAAATCCTAAAGGCAACCAAGCAATGCCGTACTGACATTTGTACAGCTTGTAGAGATGAACAACACCTTCAAGGCAGCCAAAATTCAAACACTATAAAATGAACTGATTGTTGTGCACACAGCACACGTTCCACTTTTTATACAGTTCATTGGTGTAGTGTTAGTGGACTTGTCTTCTTAGGTAAGTTTGCTGATGTCCTATCTCTCCTATTACACTAATTCCTGGTCTAGTGCCCTTTAACCTAACATAACATTATGAACTGAATTGGTTATCAGATGATATTGAAGTAAATTTTATTATTGTTATTGTATTTCAGTTGGTAGTCTTAAGGGTTTGATTGTGTCAATTGGCTGTGTACATTACATACATATCCTCTTCCGGTCCAGTGTCACTGCTATGTCTGGGCGCCGACTAAATATTCTTCTGTCCATCCACTATTCCTCTCTTTGTACCACATCCAAGCACACTCCTCTCACTTCCACTTCTTTCTTAACATCTTGTAAACACTTTTTTCTTGGTCTTCCTCATGGTTTCTTCCTGTTCAGTCATTTTTTCCATTTTTCGTGGGATTCATTCCCCATCCATTCTTGATGTCCAAACCTTCCCCAACCGTTCTCTCAAACTCTCCTGGACCAGTCCTTCTCTTATTTCTCCATTTCTCACTCAATCACGCCTTGTCTTTCCTTTCACTGCTCTCAAGAATTTCATTTCTCCTGTTTGGATCCTATTCAAGTCCCTTACCGTAATATTCAAGCTTTCTGCATCATATGTTATAATTGGTATAAAATACGTTTTGTACATTGTAATTTGGTTTAAAATGAGGATTACGATTTACTAAAGGAAAGGTTATCATTAGTGGATTGGTCTGATTTATTTTCTTGTAATGATATAAATAAATGTTTTAATAGCATTTTAGCTGACATTTTAAAAATCTGTAATAAATATACTACATGTAATGTAAATAACAAACTATGTAAAGCTAAAGTAACTAGTCCTTGAATTACAGAAAGTCTATTAAGTAAAATTAATAATTAATACTAGACAAAAAATGTATCAAACCTATAAAAAAATGCCTTATAATCTTTTTTACAGCAACTTTACTATAAATACTGTCAGAAGCTAAAACAAGAAGTAACTTTAGTTAAAAATAATTACTTAGCAAATATGATAAATGATGTAATAATGACATTGGACAGCAATGGAAAGTGGTAAACGAGGTAATCAGTCAAGTCAAAAATGTTGACGATTGAAGTAGATAACGGTGAGACAATAACCAAGCCTTCGCTTGAAGCAGAACACATTAACAAATACCTAAGCAGTAGTCAGTCAACTATTGTTGACCCCCCTTTTACCACTCCAGTACCTAATCGTAACAATATGCATTCTTTCTTTTTCTCACTAGTAACTGAATATGAAGTAATGAATATTATCAAACTATTAAAAAATAATTCGTCATCAGGTTTTGATCATTTTACTACTTTGCTAATTAAACATATTGCTCATATTATCAGACCAATTTTGGCCCATATTATTAATTTAAGTTTTAGTGAGGGGACATTTCCTGAAACTCACAAATCAAGTATTATCATACCTATTTGAAAAAAAGAATACTTTATTTTTAAACAATCTAGGACCAATCAGTCTTTGTCAATTTTTTCCAAAATTATAGAAAAGGCCATGAAAATTTATTTAGTAAAGTACCTAGATACTAAAGGTTTACTCTGTAATAAGCAGTATGGCTTTAGAAAAGGGAAATCAACTGAAGAGGCGCTGATTCATGGTACCAACAACATTTATGAAAGCGTAAACAAAAACAATAAAACCACCAGACTTTTTGTCAACTTCAAAAAAGCTTTCGACCATGTTAATCATAAAGTTTTGTTGCTAAGTTCGGAAGGTGTAGGAATAAGGGGTAAGGCACTTGACTGGTTCAGGAGCTTTCTCAACAGGAGGTAGATCTCAACAGGTGAAGGTCGGTGAAGGGTTGAGTACACCATTACTCCTTACCATAGGTATTCCTGAGGGCTCAATATTGTCCGCTATATTTTTCGTAATTTTTGTTAATAATTTGTTAGAATTTGATTTTCATGAACATTTAACTGCATTTGCTGACAATATTGCATTCTTTTAATGAAATAAAAACGTTGTATACTTAAAAAAGGAAATATTTAATGATCTGGGTAAGTTGCCTGTTTGGTGTCATAACAGTAGAATGGAGGTAAATGTAAAAAAAATATTGATAAATTGAAGACTGAAAATACTAATCTTAATCAAGAAGTGTCAGGTTTAAGGAAGAAACTTAATTCCAATGCTCAGTATTTGAAGAGTAATTGTTTGAAGATTCAAAGAGTTCCTGAGGCGAAAAATGAAAATGTTATTGATTTGGTAACATTAGTTGCTCAAGTATCAGGGTTCAAGATGGAACCGACTATGATTGATGCCACACATTGACTGGCTGTGATTCCTGGAAGAGCTGGACCTTGAAACATTATCGTCAAATTTTGCCGCAGGATTGACTTGGAACAAGTTCAGCACTTGGCAATCAAGAGAAAAGGATTTTTGGCTTCAAACTTGGGATTCTCCAGTGAACAAGTTGTTTATGTAAACCTGTTAATGACACGTGAGACGAGGATTCTGTGATCGGACACTAGCAAACTCAGAGAGGAACAACAGTTTAAGTTCACCTGGATCACTGCTCCAGGAAAAATATTTCTTTGGAAATCTGAAGGAGATCGACCATTGCTGATTGAGGACCACTCGGACCTGGAGCGCTGAGAAGCAAGTTTTGGACTCCACCAGTGACTCGCATCTCTGCCTCAAACCACACAGCAGGCTAGACTCCTGGCTCTCATCATCAACGTATGTCCAAGTTTTTTATTGTTCTATTTATATATATTGTTGTTATTGTGTTTATTTATTCCTCAATGTTTATTTATTATTTTATTGTTTGTTTTTCTATTTGTTGTTATTAATGTTTATTTATGTAGTCTATATACCTAATTTAAAGTTATTTAGTATTCTTGTTATTGAGGAGTTAAAATTAAAATTCGCTTACAGATAAATGATTCTAATAGCACTAATATTTGTTATCAAATCAGTAGAGGATTTAAGGTTATTTTGTTGTTTGTTATTGTAATTGTTGTTAATATTTATTTATATAGTTTATACCTATTTTAAAGTTATTTATTTTCATTATTGTTGTTACTGTAGAGTATTCATTCAAATAACAGTCCATATAAATGATTTATATTGTTTTTTTTGTTTTGAAAGCAATATCAACTTCGCTATCGGCTTGCTAGGCCTGACATAGCTGTTGTTTGGTATCTCTCTTAGTCTGGCTTCTACCCCACGAAGACCTGTCCGGCTTGGGTGACCCTACCGGTAGCAAGCTACCGCCGGCATAGCTCTCGGGGTTGTGGAAGCACGCAAGCCCCCCCGCCACGTCAAGGCAGAGATACCTTCGGGGGGGGGTATCTCACTGTTGAATGAATGTTCATTCACTGTTGAATGAAAACTATGAGGAAGAAGAGGAAGACGAAAATGAGGAGCAATGGGAGAGAGGGGAAGAGATAAGTTGGAGGGAGATAGAAAAGGCGGTGAAAGAGATGAAAAGTGGGAAATCCCCAGGACCAGATGAAGTATCATCAGATATGGTAAAGGCTTTGGGAGCAGTGGGAGTACATTGGTTGAAGAGAGTCTTCACATGCGTATGGAGGGAAGGAAGAGTGCCTGACGACTGGGGGAAAGGTGAAATAATAACAATACACAAGAAGGGAAGTAGAAGACTATGCAAGAACTATAGAGGAGTAACATTAATAAGCCATGTTGCCAAAATATTTGAAAAAATAATTTTTAACAGGATTAAGGACGTGATAGAGGACCAGATAGGGGAGGAACAACATGGGTTTAGGAAGGGAAGAAGTACGATCGACTTGATTTTTGCAGTGAGACAAATGGTTGAAAAGCACTGGGAGTTCAATAAAAAGTTAATACTGGTGTTTATAGATGTCGAGAAAGCCTACGATTCTGTTAAGAGAAAAAGTATATGGGAGAGTATGGAAAAAATAGGAGTGACAGAAAATATGATGAAATGGGTTAAGGAATTGTATAGGGTGCACGAGTGCAGAGTTAGGACATGTGATGGTAATACAGAATGGTTCAAGGTAAAGAAAGGGCTGAAACAGGGGAGTGTTCTGTCTCCGATTCTTTTTAATGTAGTTATGGAGATAATGATGAGAGAAATTAAAGAGGAGACAAATGAAGAGATGAAGATAATGATGTTTGCTGACGATATTCTGATGTGGGGAGAAAACAGGGAGGAGATACAAGAACAACTGGACAAGTGGAGTAGGAAGATGAGGGAGAGAGGGCTGAGGATAAGCAAGGAAAAAAGTGAAGTAATGGTAGTAGGAAGGGACACAGCTTTGGAAGAAGATATATTGGTAGATGGAAGTATACTAAAAAAGGTAGATGATTTCAAATACCTTGGAACGATGGTGTCAAGTGATGGAAGAATGGAACAGGAAATAAATGCCAGATTAGGAATGGGAGCGGGATTCTTCCGGACGGTGAAACACCTAGTATGGGACAAAGAGGTACCAAGGAGGGCCAAGGTAATGATGTTCAAGAATTACTATAGGCCTATAATTACTTATGCGGCAGAGACATGGCGGATGTCAGAAAGGGAGTGGAGTAGAGTACAGGCAGGGGAAATGAGGTTCTTGAGAGCAATAAAGGGAAGAACTCGAAGAGATAGAATTAGGAATAGTGAGATAAGGAAGGATGTAGTGGAGGAGAGTATAAGAGAAAGAGTGGAACAAGCAAGGTTGAGGTGGTATGGTCACGTAAAAAGGATGAGTGTAGAGAGGTTGCCGAGGAAGATGGAGGAATGGGAAATGGAGGGAAGGAGGCCCAGAGGAAGACCACGAAGAAGATGGCTGGATGGAGTGAGGACAGACGTGGAAAAGAGAGGGAGTGTGTGGGGGGAAGTGGTGAGAGAGGAGATGTGGAGGGACAGGAGAAGATGGAGAGGATTGGTGACAACCCAGACCCAGGATTGACTGGAACGGGACCGGATAAGTAAGTAAGTAAGTAAGTATAAATGATTTATAATAGCATTAATACTTATTATCAAAACGTGAGAGGATTTTGGACCAAAACAATAAACTATGATGAAATCATAGCACTTACAGAGACATGGCTCAATGAATCAATAGGTAATAATGAATTGTTTGATGATAGCTAGAGTATTTATAAAAACCATATTATAAAATACCATATTAAATCTTATTGTCTTTTTAGTCTGGATACTGAAGGAGAAAATATCTGGGTACAAATTAAATTATCTAAATCTTGGTAAATAATTTTAGGTTTAGTATATTTCTCCCTAATTCTTCACTACCTTTGTTTAAGTATTTTTTTGAAAAGTTAGACCAACATAAGTTTAATGATGAAAACATTTTAATTTTGGGAGATTTCAACTTTCCAGTAACTGGGATTACATATAATTTAATTTATGGGGAGAGATCTAGATAAAATTATTGTTTTTTATGCAAAGATTTAATCTTGAATTGAAAAATAATGTGATAAATTACTCTGGAAGGATGTTGGATTTAGTTTTAACAGATTTATCTGATTTTAATGTAACAGAGAATGATTCTATAGTCATGTTAGATCGCCATCACCCCATTTTGGATATTTGTTTCGAATGTGTTCTAAATAAAGTTAAGAGATTGTTTACTTGCAGTGGGGGATATAACTTTAAAAAAGGTATTATTTGGTGTTTTATAATTCAATAAGTTGTCTTGACTGGGAAGATGTTTTGTGTACTTGTGATTTAAATTAAGTATAACTAATTTTTATAATTTATTTTGCTCCAAGATTAATTTTCATGTACGTTTAAAAGAGTACAAGAAATTTAAATATTCTCATTGGTTTTCTTTTGGTACAATGAATATAATTAAAATAAAAGAAAGAATTTGTAAGCAAGATAAAGGATTTAAATATCAATACAGTACGACCTCGGTTATCCAGCCTAATGTAGCCAAGATCAAGCTGGATACGATAAAATCCGGATAAAACATAAGTCATAAATAGCTTGGTATTGTTGGAGAAACACATTTAGTAACTGTTGTTAACAGTCAGCACGCGTAAGCAGAGCGCCTACAATTGTATGAGACGCAACGCGTTCTGCAGCAATTGTAATGAAACGAACGATGTTTATCACTATCGCCAACTTTGACGCTGCTTGGGGGTGTGTACGTAAAATGAACTGTTCTACATCCCCCACTCGCAAAATAGACTCTTCCAGCCAGCCACACTGAACAAAAGTAAACAACATTGCCAGCTTGGATCTTAAGGCGCATTATTAAATTATTACGCAGGTTACTGCATATATACGTTTGCTTATATACGACAATGCTTGTTAAAGCATTGTCGTATATAATCAATGGTAATAAGCAACCACTTGTTGAGAGAGGATGACTAGTCAATCCAGTGCCTGCAATTTGCGAAATGCAAAGCCGAAACACTCGTGTACAACATTTGTGTTTCAAAACTAAAAGGCGCTTACGATTAATTGTAATTTTATCTTGTAAATCATTTTTATGGTTATCTACTTGCCGGACTGGATGACACGGACTGCTGGATAAATCGAGACCAGATAATTGAGGTTGTACTGTATTTGTTCGATGAATTCAAGGCATTAAGAATAAAATCAAAGCAGTGTAATAAATGTTACTGCCTGTCTTGAGGAAGGGATTGTTAACAAACCTGTTTTGTTTTGGTCTGCGGTGAAGAGATTAAGGTCAACAGATAGCGGAACTACAACATGACAGTGGACGGGGAGGAGGTGGAGGGCGGCGCTGTGATAACAGAGGCTTTTGTTCAATTCTGTGTATGATAACCCCATTGTTGACTGTGATCAGCTGGTCAGCATTGCGCTTAGTTCACCTGTTCACCCAGGCATTGGCTGTCTCACACTCGATGCCATTACTGACAAAAACTGTTGCTGGCATTTAGAAAATTAAAATCTAAACGTTTCATTTGGTCCAGATGGCATTCCCTCTTTTATTTTTAAGGGGTGTTTTGAATTTTTAATAAGGCCTTTAAAGCATTTGTTAAGTATTTAAATTAAATTAAATTGTTTTCCTGACCAATGGAAACTAACCAAAGTAGTTCCGATTTTTAAAAAAGGTTTGAAAAGTGACATAAAAAACTATAGACTCGTTGCCATTTTATCAACTACCTGTCAGGTTTTTTGAGTTGATTCTAAATAGACCAATTTTTCACCACGTAAAGAATTTAATAATACCTTTTCAACATGGGTTTTTTCCTGGGCGTTCCTTATATACAAACCTTTTACATTTTACAGACTTTTGTACTTCTGTTCTGGACAAAGGGGGACAGAGAAGTTTACACAGACTTTTCCAAGGCATTCAACAAGGTCAATCATTCAGAATTATTTAAAAAATTAAATTTTTTTTACGATGGCAGTATTACATTTTTTTCTTCTGTAAAAGAAAACAAATGGTAACTTATAATGGATATTTTTCAAATTCATTTTATGTCCATTCTGGTGTGCCTTAGGGCTCTAATCTTGGTCCATTGTTGTTTATTTTATTTATCAATGACATTGTAAACTGTGTAGAAAACTGTAAAATCTTGTATGTAGATGACATGAAGATTTTTCGTGTCACTGTACGTGTATGGGCGGGCGGGTGGGTCATTATCACTGAACGTGTATGGGCGGGCGGGTGGGTCAATTTCACTGTACGTGTATGGGCGGGCGGGTGGGTCAATATCACTGTACGTGTATGGGCGGGCGGGTGGGTTAATATCACTGTACGTGTATGGGTGAGCAGTTGGGTTAATACTAATTACTGTATCCCTTGATGATAGTAAATTGCTTCAAGAAGACTTAAAATGTTTGTTTGAGTGGAGCCAAACCGGCTCAAGATTTAATGTGGAAAAATATGTAGTAGTGAGGTACACTAGAAAAATACAAAACTATTATTATAAATGTTCTTTTTTATTATTTAATAGATAATGTCAGTTTATCCGTTAGTTCAGATTTCAAGGATTTGGGGGGTGTAATTTTTAATAATACATTTTCATTTTCAGGTCACATTATTGAGATTTGCAAAGCTGCTTATAGATCTTTTGGATTATTATGTCGATCTAGTTTTTCAAAAATATTTCAACTTTAAAATTATTATATTTTTCTTTAGTAAGATTGAAACTTGAGTTTGGATTTATTATTTGGCATCCGTTCCAGTCCTATTTGATTGAAACGATAGAACAATTACAAATTAAATTTCTTAGATTTTTGTATTTTAAAATATTTTCGTACATACATATCTCATGCCATTCTCGGTATTGTTGGAGTTATTTGGACTTGAAGCGTAGGCGACATTGCGTAGGGCTGTTGATTTTTCAGAAGAAGCTTATTAGTGGAAAGGTTGATTACAGCGGCTTTCTTGCTCCCCTGAACTTTCATATTCCCCGCCACTCGTCCAGAGTTCAGGCGTTGTTCAGCCCTCACTTTGCCCACTTTACTCTAGGCACAAATACACCTGTCAATGTGATGATGCGGCTGTAAAACGCTCTGCCTGATTGTGTTGATGTGCTGTCGTCGACCTTGACCTTTTTAAGTGAATCAACTACGTGATGCTTGGAATTCTAACTTATTTTTCTGAAATTTACAAAGTTTTATTTAGTTAATTTTGGAGATTTATTAACTTATTTTATAGTTATTGTACTTACATATTTATTTGTTGTTTTAGTAGATAGATGTTATTTCTTGTTAGTGTTTTATATATCTATATATTTATTTATTTATTTATAGGGAATGTTATATTTTTTTTATTAATTTATATTTGCAGCAAAGGGTTTTAACTATTAATCATTTTATTATATATTATGTGAATGTAGCATGGCGCAAGAATTGGCATTAAAAATTAAATTTTTGTTAGATCTAGTTTTATAATATTAAGTATTTTAAATGTTACAATGTAATTGGATATTATATCTGTATTGTAACATGTAAATTTGCATAATTAACAAAAAATTATTTTATTCAACTGATTCTGAATCAAAATAGACTTGTCAGTTTCTTTCCACTCTATCAGCAATTAAAGATTTTACCTGTACAACACTTGCATGTATATAAGGTCCTTAAATTATTCTACCAAAGGAGGGGGAATAGAAGAACTGAAGGGTCTTTGTACTGTACTAGAAATGTTACTGAAAATATTTTTACGCACTCCTAAGGTGAATAAATAATTTTTAGACACTCCTTTAATTATAAAGGCCCAACTTTTTTTAATAGTCTACCAGCTAATGTCAAGGAATGTAATTTAATAAAGCCTTTTAAATCTAAATTAATAAGTTGGTTGTTTACCCAGTCAGATTTAAGCTGGTTGAATAATATTTTAGTGTAACTTTATATAGTTGTAGATATATCTATTTTGCTCGTTTACAGTCACATTAGTCACTTTGAAGTTTTTTTTTTTTTTTTTGTAATATATATTCAGTGAATTTGTATGTTCTGTTTTTTTCCTTTGCTATTATGTAAGCTATAAACAAAAAAATATGTATAACAATAAAAAGTAAATAAAATTATGCAGAATTGTATTTTAGTTTATGTATGTAGTTTCTATTATAATTTATAAGTGTTTATTTTGATTTATTGTTTTGATAATAATTGCAGCAGATGCCGTGGGGTTTGGCACACAAAATTGTTATTTAAGCAGCTAGACTGTTTCTGTTGTTGTATAGATAGTAATAGTATATAATAAAACTGGTCAGGCTACTGAAAACTATGACCAGTAATATTCAAAAGTTGTACTATTTTATATGATTATGTAAACATTTATTGAAGGAACAAATAATTTATTCATTTTAACTTTTTTTGGCACATCTTTATCCCACACCAAATATCTGACTCCTTGAAAGAACTTGTTTCCCTTCCCTAACCAATTTGTTATTTATTGTTTCATCTTTTTTTTATACTTTCCTGTGTACATTAAATACTTCAATTAATAATTCAAATTCAAATTCAAATGGTTTATTGCCTTTCAACATTTTTACATGTAATCGACATTGTCAGCTTATATTTAAAGGTAAAACTAAAATTTATACATGTACAACATTGCTTATTATACGACTTATTCCTACTGTAATATAAGTTACTGTGATTAAAGCTTAATTTCTTTTAAAATTTAAGGTCATTGACATTACTCATAAAAAAATCATTAATAGTATAAAACTCACAATTTTTTAGCCAGGTGTCAAGGACATGTTTAAATTTATTAATATTAACAGTGGTTGCTGCCAGTGGTAATCTATTTATAACACAAATGTTGTTTCAACAAAAAATCTACTTCAATAATGGATGCCTGTGAGGAATCCAAAACGTCAGTAATTAATTGTTATAATGTACAAAGTTCAGAAGATTTTGAAACTATAAATGACGTGAGACCTTTCCAGAAATTTAAATTTAGTTATGTCTTGAATTATTTATGTGCATGTATTTAAAATAATATACTCTTTATTACAGTGGTGAAGTGCCCAGTGTTGAAAGCGCCAAAACATGGCTTGTTTGTGCGAGGGATGTGCAGCAACGTGGTCAATGCAGGTTGCGGTATGCGCTGCAAGGTGGGCTACACTCTGATGGGTTCCAGTGTTAGGCTGTGTCAACAAGACGGCAAGTGGTCAGGAAAACCTCCAAAATGTGTTGGTTAGTTGGAATTATATTTACACAATTATATATACTATACTCTATTTAAAAAATACAGTACAGTCTGTCAGTGTGGGGCAGGGTCAAACTGCAAATCTAACTATCAATTATGGTGTCCCACTATTTTTAATTTATATTAATGACTTATTTTCTGGTCCTTTCAATGGCAAATTAACTGCTTTTGCTGATGACACAGCCTTTTCATACATTTCAAAGTCTCTGAAAATGCTAAAAATAATCTCTATGGTTTGCCCATAATAAAGTTTAAACGTCGAAAAATTATTCATAATTCATTTTTCTCTATCTGAAATAAGACATTTTACAACGCCAATCAAGTTCCATTTACTAGATTGCAATCATATTCTCTGCAATTGTAGTTCATTTATACAAATAAACAATACAAGGTACCTTGGTTTAACTCTGGATGGTAACCTTAACTGGAAAGACCATATTACAGACTTTTTTAAATATTTGTTAATGATGTCACAAAAATGTTATTTTCAAAGACCAATTGTTTCAAATTGTATCCTTAAAGAAATGTATTATGCGCTTGTTCATTCTTGTTGGGGTTCTACTTATTTTAGTTATCTGAAGTCACTCATAACAATTCAAAAATCATTTATTAGAACCATAGGAAAAATAGAAGATCCGAATCTTTCTCTTTGTTTGTAAAGCTGGATGTGCTACCTTTAAGATATTTGTTTGTATTTAAAGTCCTCTAGTTGTTTTTTTAAGATTAGTGGGAATGTTGGTAGGGTAGTAGATATTAACGAGGACATACCAAACATCAGGAATAGAGATGCCTTGACATTACCTAGAGCAAATTCTATGTTTTTTCAGAAGTCCTTCTTATTCCTGGCACCCAAGTTTTACAATAAAATAATTAGAAATAACGCGCAAATAAAACATATTTCTCTGTCACTATTCAAAAAATCTTTGAAAATGTGTCTTATCTCGAACTCCTTATCAATCAATAAAAGCTTACTACAAAATTATTAATTCATTATTCCCTCTGCTTAGCTAGCTGAACTCTTGTACTTTTACATTATTTTAACATTTAATTTTTTATGACGTATCCTTTTTATGTAATAAATTTAACTTTGATATTCTAATTATACTGTACTGTAATCAAACAATTTAATTTTGCATTTGTAATTTCTAATTTGATGCTTCTACACATTAACAGGAAGCTTGTCCTTCTTTCGTGTAATATTTTGTTTATCATAGAGTATTTTATTTACCATCATTACTCTTTAAAAGTTGTTATTTTTGCTATTGTTATTATTTATTCTGTGCATGTAGGTTAGTTTTTTAGGGAAAACTAAGTTCTATTAAATTTCTATTGATCTTTATTTTATGTTAGATTCTAAAGATTAACCTAACCATGAACATGTTTAAATTTATTTTCTGTGTATATCCATTTTTTTTTTTATTTTTGAAGTTATATTTCTTTGCGCCGTTGTATACTTTTGGGATGGGGTGTTGTTTGCGTGATACGTTGGGCGTGGCTAAGTAGGCCACGCCTTACGTCCTTTTGTCAGGTACTCCTTGACTGCAGTTCTTACATGGCCAGAAAGAAGAAACTCGTGATGGACATTTGTTGCGCTCAGCTGTTCTTATCCATTTTTATCTTGCTTTCTATATTGTAAACATACCACGTTGAATTTTATTAATATTAAAAAACTGGAATTATTAACTTCGCCGTAGTGAATGTTGTGTGTGATAAGTCTATAATTTAGTACACAAAGAAACTAATAGTGAGTAATATAGTGAAGAATTATACCGGTAATCCAGAGAATAATAATTGTCGTTCTCATCGGGGAAAGGGGGGGAGAAAGAATAGATTCAGAATATGAATCGGAAAAGACAAGTTAGACTTGGTAATGTCGAATGATAAGAACCAAAGTACGATCAGATACAGAACGACCATCGATGTTGTATTTAGTAGATATCTTGAGAAGTTTGAATCTAGAATATTTGTTAGTTACTTTAGTTATCATAAACCGATTGTGTCTTCCTTGGAATACAGTACGATTTCTAATGAGGAACCAGAAACTAACCAAGATGAAAGAATTTTTATAGAAGAAATTACTGATAAATTATAGGTGTATAGTATAATGATGAAGCTACTATATTGAAGAGAAATATATTGAATAACAGAGAAAAATGTCTTATATTTCATTTATATATCCTGCCTATCTGTGGGTGTGTGCGAACGGCCAAAGAAGTATAACTTCCCCCGTCTGGTCCAATGCAGACAATGTTTTTTCTTATTTATTTATCTGATAAATAAACTTCATTTCATTTCATTTCAACAATATGTATGACAATCTGACAAAGTCTATTGCAACACTTTTTGTTACTGATCAATAAAACTCATGAATCTGTTCATTTTGGCTGCAGTGTTTGTTTACTAAAACACTCCTTCAGTATCAGAAAGTCACCATAATATAAAATATAGTTGTATGTGAATTTAGATGATTCCTTAAATAAATCAAGATTCTTTAGTATACTAATCTTAATGGTATTCACTTACAAGGTCCGTTCCTGTTTATAAATTTTCTGAAAATTCTTAGATCATATTTAAACAAAAACTAAACTACATTTTCTTTCAGCGTGTGTTTTTATATCTCAATAAAAAGCCTCTTACAGCTCAAGACAGTTAGTTTATGAGAGTAAATACTAACTATATTGTGCCCGAGTTCCTAATCCAACATATGATTATGATTATAAGACAATTTTATACAGAAAGAGATGCACATCTGTGTTGTATTGGTTCATATGATAGTCTAGAATGGTCCTATAAACCAGGTATTTATTTCTAGGTTAACTCAAGTAAAAGGTATCAGTTGAACTAATTACCCAGTTGATTATAACTCTCCGTTGAATAAGATAGTACATTAAATCTATCACATAAACATCAAATCTATGTTAGGTTTATGAAGTGTTTTGGTTTTGCTTCTGTTCCTAAGATGTGTAAAATGAGAGAGAAATGTATTAAAAACTGTTTCCTAGCTATAGAATATATTAAAACCATCAATTTATCCATAAAGCTGTCAAACTAAATGTTTATTTATTATTTGATGATTAGCTTCTCAGGCAAAACAGGCCAATAAAACAAAATAATATGCTTGTATTTTTGTAATCTTACATACAGTTAGGTAAAATATGTAACATTACACAAAATGTCTTTATTTTGTAGAAACAAGTTAAAGCCTGTCCTATTAATGGAGTTAAGGCTTTAATGGACCTGTCCATTAATAGGGACAGAGTACAGAATATTTTTTTTATTGTTACATTTAATAAATTGTTAACAAATTGTAATCATATCAAAATACTGGACAACATTTGTTTAACAGAGCAACAAAGTGCATAGCAGACATTTTCAGTTCATGAAAGTCTCTCTCACTTGTTGATATTAAGGCTCTGCTGTAACAGTCCAGTCAGCCAGTTTGGATTGACGCACATTCAAATGAACTCAAAATCAAATCATTTTATTGTCAACATTACATTTGCACTGTTACAGGATATGCTGTAGCAAACAGGTGACTTCAAATTATATTTTTACTTAAAAATAAAGAACCTTAGTCTAAACTAGTTGCAATAATCATTACTAAGTGCAACCTCCTTGTTCTCTAAAAATTTTTGAATAGAATAATAAGCTTTGCTTAAAACAACTGTTTAAACTTTTTTCAAGGAATCACAAACAGGTGTACATTGGAGTAATAATTTGTTGCAGAGCTGTATACCAGTGTAATTGGGTTGTTTTTTTTTTTTTTTTTTTCGAAAGCTGAAGATCTATGAGGTTTTTGCTGAAATAAGTGTCTAGTACTATAATTATACTTTAAAAGATTATCTCCAAGAGATTGTGTATTTTTCATTGTGAAAACAACAAACTCATACATGTATAAACAGGGTAAGGTAACATTTCAAATTTTAAAAAAAATCTGTGTACAAGAGCTACGAAAATTACTTTTGGTCATAATTCTGAGGCATTTTTTTGCAATCTGAATACTTCAATGGCATTGGAGAACTGTCCCTAGACAATCAGTCCATATCTCACTAAAGGAAAAAATAACCATAATAAATTATTTTCAATGTTGGAAAATCTACACAATCCCGCAATACACAAATAGAAAAACAAGCAGAATTTAGTTTACATTTGAGCTGTTGTACATGGGATTTCCAGTTTAAGTTACTGTCAATCCATATTCCTAGAAAGTTTACGGAGTTTTCCCAAAATAATTAGGTATACATATATTATGATTACGTAACAGAAAATTAATTAATTTGGTTTTGGTAGGATTTAATGAAATTGTATTAGAGGAGAACCAAATATTCAAGTATGTTAGTGTGGCTGTTATCTGGTTGTCTAATAAAGAACTGGTGTCGTTTTTAATCATAACTGATGAATCATCTGCATATAACGCCAGTTGGCAATTATTAACATTTTTAGGCAAGTCGTTGGTATATAATAAAAATGAAGTTGGCCCCAAGGTCGAACACTGAGGCACGCCTCCAGTTATGCTGCAATACTTTGATTCATTTTTTAACATTCACTTTTATATTAGTTTTTTGCTTTCTGTTTTTTAAGTATGAGGCGAACCACTGCAATGTGGTCCCAGTTACTCCAGACACCTTAAGTCTATCCAAAAGGATTTCATGATTTACTGAGTCAAATGCCTTCGTTAGATCAAAAAAGACACCAGCGTCCTTCCATAACCCATTCAAGACACTGACAACATCATTCACATAAGTTGCCACCACAGTTTCAGTATTGCGACACTGACGAAAGCCAAACTGGGAGGTTACACTTGGACAAGAATTTCTTAAACTGGTTGTTAGCTGCAGATTCAAAAACTTTACTCACAGAGCTGAGGATAGACACAGCACGATAGTTATTTATAAGTTTTCTACATCCCTTCTTATAGACAGGTGTAATAATTGCAAGCTTTAACAAGTCTGGAAACTCCTTTTAAAAAAGACATATTTATTAAATTGCACAAGCTATTAACGATCTAAGCAATGCTTTAATCTTTTGATTAAGGAAATTGGAATATTATCCCATCCAGTGGACTTAGTATTATTTAGTTTATCAATTATATTCAGAATGTGCTTTATAGTCACCAATGAAAATTGGAAACTATCCTCTTTTTTATATTGTTTCATCTTGCGAATGTTCATTCTTATTACTTTTTAACAACTGCAACTCAAAAAATTAGTTCGTTTTATTTTTAAAATTGCACTAAGGTGATAGGATTTGTTTAATTTAAGCTTTCAAATAAGTACCTGTGAAAATTGTGCAACAAAATAATAGTTTAATATACTTTTAACGTTTAAAACTATTTTTATAAACACCAATACAAGAAGGCTGATTGACAGCCTTAAGAAAGTGATAAGTTATTACATGTATGGACATTACTGAAGATATTCTTTCTCCCTGGCATGTAGAAGAGAGTTGTGCTTATTGTTTTGAAGGGTTAAATTTATCTTCTTCTGTTTGTTGTACTCTAGTAGTTAGTTAGTTAATGTTAGTTAGTAGTTAACATTTGTTGTGCTCTAACCTCACTTTTTTATATTCTTTATAGTGAAACGCTGTCCTCGAATGCATCCTCCAAGCAATGGAATATTAACATGCTCACCAAAAGTCCCAATTGAAGAAGATTTTCCAGTGGATGCTGAGTGTTCATTCTCATGTCATAATGGAAGCCACCTAGTCGGCTCTCCCCTGCGAACTTGTCTCCCTTTAGCTCGCTGGGATGGATTGCCAACTACTTGTAAACGTAAATATTCTTTCCTCATGACTCTCTATAGCATATCTTCTGATTACCAATAGGAGGGGTAACATTTTAGTAACAGCAATGAGAAAAATACTTGGAGGTGAACAAATATTTTATCTCAATAATTTAAATAAAACTTGGAAAATTTTGTCTCATTAAGATTTCAAAATTGTCTGAAAACACATCAAATCCTAGACTGTAAAAATCAATGCTGATTTGATAGGTTGGGCTTTCTTTATGCACAAACTTGTTTCATTCTTTCAGAATTCTCTTTCTCTCATCGGACCAAGGTGTTCCTCTTCTTTTTCCTGTATCCTTCTGACCAACTTTCTAATCAAAAACTTTTCTAAAAGTGTTTTTTTTTTTTAATGTCTGTATTATACCTGCCATTTTGAGATCTTCTTTTATTGCAGCTATACATATAATTGTTTCTGTTTTGACCTTACTTCGGTTTTCATAAAATTCTACAACTTGTATTGTTAACCTACTAGGTTCTATCCTTGTGATGGTTCCGTAAAATTGTAGTCTTCGTTTTCTCATGTTAGAACGTATTTTAGTATTTTCTTTTATTACTTCTAAATCTGAAAGTGTGAATGTCAATGTTTACTGGGCCTAGTATTTTCCTGATAATCTTCCTTTCTCTTTTTTGCATTTGTTCAATGTCAATTTTTCTGTTTAAACTAAAGTTTCATTCCCATAAAGGCATTCTTGTTTAATTACTGTGATGTAATATCTGAAATTTATGTATTTTGAAAGTGACTTTCTATTGTAAATATTTTGTGTTAATATAAAAGCAGTTGCCATCTTTTGACAGCTAGCTTCATTTGCAAATTTACCAAGGACTGATTTTTGTATATATATTTGTTTCATAGACAATTCATTAAACTATAAATTAAAAAAAGAAATATGACAAGATTTAAAGTACAAGGATTATGAATTATCTCGTAACCCTTACAAAATTACCATTTTGAGCTTAGCACTTCTGGAATACAATCAGCAAAGAACCCAGAATTTGCTGATTAAAGCACTTTTCAGATTAAAAGTAAAAATTGTCTAGCACTCAAAGGTTAATTAATACCCAATAATTTAATTTAGTCACCTTCTTTTTATGTTTTGCATGACAAAATTAATTAAAATAAAATTATTTATTCTTATCTTTAGATTTTAGTGGCAAAAAGAGCTAGTTGTATATGTTAAGGCGAATATGAATGATTAAATGATTGTAAGGTGGTCTGTGTAGTCTGGTTACTAACTGAGATCAACTTATCCTCAGATATAATTAGTAACAAAAACCAGGGCAAAATGTGTTCCCAACAAACAAGATTAAAATCCTTTGTAGTTAAATTTTGTGCACCTAAAAGTAACTGATATTTTAAAAGTGGCGTGTTTATTTTCAGCAATTAAATGTGCAGCATTACCAACAGTTTCATTTGGTGAATGGTATCCTGAGGACTGTATGGCAAACAAAAAACTTCCTTTTGGTCAAACATGCTCCTTAAAGTGTAGTCCAGGGTTTAAAAGAGAAGGGCCTGAGATGCGAAAATGCGGATTGAAAGGGTCATGGTCTAATAAAAAAGAAATTTCAAAATGTATTGGTAAGTTATCTATTGATAATAATTTCTGTTATAAAAGAAATATTGATGAGGAACTAATAAATTATTTCATTTTAATTTTACAGTTTTTGTTGATCATAAAATAAATGGAGCTCTGTCCTATTAGTTGAAAAAATCAATGTACTAATTGTGATGATAGGTTATAATAGTTTTAGGTGTAGATAGAGTGGCCTAATTTTATGGCCAGGGGGTTAACAAGCCTTGAATTTATACCTTACAATTAATTGTGCATACTTTGTTAACAATATTCAAATTCAAATTCAAACCGTTTATTTGTCAATTAACAATAGTATATTGCATAACAATGGTCAATATAAATACAATAAAACAAAGGTTAAAATTGTGAGGGCTTAAACCTAATTAGAGCTATGTTTATCATACTTAGACATCAAGTATTCACTTACAGAGTAAAATTCCTTTTCAATCAGGAAACATTTTAGTCTTAACCTAAACTTACTAACTACGGTTACTGCTCTCAATTCCAGAGGGAGGCTGTTAAATAATTTAATTGCAGAATAATATAACTGGCTCTCGAAAAATGATGTTCGGTGCTTTGGAAAGGGTAGACGGCTGGATTTTCGGAAATTATGTTGTACAGGTGATTCGGTGGTAAAAATATGCATGTTTTGTTTAATAAAGGTTAAGGTCTCAAGTATGTACAGGCTTGGAAATGTAAGTAAATTGTTTGCACGGAACAGCCCCCTGTATGATTGATTCCTTGCCAATCCCAAAACAATCCTCAGACATTTCTTCTGTAAACGGAAGATGTACAATGTCCTGGTGTTTTCAGAGCCCCAAATTGGAAGTCCATAAGTAAGATGTGGAAATATGCATCCATAATAGCAGGCCAGAAGAACTTCAGTACTGGAAAAACGGGAAAGTCTACGCAGTAAAAAGATACCACTGCACAATTTGCCACAAACTTTGTCCATGTGAAGATGAAAGTTCAACCTTGAGTCCAGAACGACACCCAAGAAGTTTGTACATTGTGACGGGCTAATAACAAAATCACCTAAAAGGAGGGACGAGCTTCCACTAGCACCGTTCATAGGTGCTCGAATTCTAAAGTCGAGAAATGTTGTCTTTGCAGTGTTCACGGTAAGGCGATTTTCTTCCAGCCATTGAAGAAGACAACTACCTTCTACAAAAATATCGCATTCCAGAGTTTCCCTATTTTTATGTGACATATTGATGGATGTGTCGTCAGCAAATAGACATAAATTCCCTCCGTTTACACTTGACGAGATGTCATTAATAAATAACAGAAACAAGACTGGGCCAAGATTAGAGCCTTAGGGTACCCCTGACTTCACTGTTTCTACAGAGGATACTCGATGACTTAAGCAACCGGAGTCGTCAACGGAATTTCAACCACCTGGCTACGGCCTTTTAAAAATGAAGAAATCCAGTCGAATGCAGCTCCCCTTATTCCAAGGTTATGTAGTTTAAACAATAAGAGCTCATGATTGACAACGTCGAATGCCTTTTGGAGATCCAAGAATACACCAAACGAATGCTGACGTTCATCTAAAGCTAAAGAAACATTTTTGATGAAGTCAAACACGGCATCAACTGTTGAGAATCCTCGTCTAAATCCAAATTGTTTTTCGAAAATGATATTATTTTTCGATAGGAATGATAATAAACGAATGAGGAATAGCTTTTCCAAGACTTTGGAAAACGTTGATAGGAAGGATATAGGCCTATAGTTTTCAATGTCACATGGGCTTCCCTTTTTAAATAATAGTTTAACTACAGCTTGCTTTAGAATACCTGGAAAAACGCCACTTTCGAAGGTAGCATTCGCAATGTGGGCCAAGGGCAAAGCCAACTGCTCAACAACATCCTTAAGAAGACTAGAAGACATGCCATCTGTTCCTGAAGTGTGGCTTGGCTTTAAGGATTTTACTACTGCGATTACTTCCCGAGTATCGGTTGGCCACAGAAAAAGCGATGGTACAACTGTCCGCAGAGCGTGGCACACACGTTGAGGGTCGTCAATACCGAAAGAACCGCTTCCAAGTCTTTCACTTGTCTGAGTGAAAAAAGTATTGAACAGACATGAAATTTCAGATGGATCATCCACTAAGGAACCACTCTCGTTCTTTATGGAGTAATTGGTGAAAGACTTAAACTTTTCATTGGGCTGAATGTCCTTAATGATGTCCCAAACAGCCCTGCTTTTGTTATGAGCCCTTACAATGTGTTTAAAAACTAATCCAGACTTGGCAGAGTGAACTTTGGTCCGAAACTGTTTCTTAAGATCACGGTAAGACTTTCGTAAGGGGTGTCCAGATCCAAGGTGTTTAGTCAAAGAATACATAGTGAGGACTTTCTCTTGGAGCCGAAGCAAATCTTTATCGAAAAATACCTTAGTAAAAGATTTGGTCTCTTTGTATTTTAACTTTTTTATAGGAGCAACTATATTAAGATAATACAAAAAAGTAGAAAGGAAAAGTAAAAACTTGGAGTTTACATCCTGTGTACTAAATACACTATCCCACATTTCATTCGCTAACAAGTTTTTTAACATTTGGATACTGTTACATGTAATTTGACGTTTAAGTTTGAACTTAGGAATATTTGTCATGGGAGACAAATTGACCCTAAGATCTCCCACTTGGGCATGGTGATCAGAGACTGCTGTTATGACAACTTGAGTGACCAGTTCGCTTGGATTGATGTTTGTAAAGATGTTGTCAATTAGTGACGTAGATCCATTAAACTCCCTTGTATACGATTTTATAGTATCTCTAAGCCCAAAAGAAGTCATGAGGTGAGACAGCTGGTTAGCAGTTTCATTTCCAGAACACATATCAATATTGAAATCACCAGCGAAAAGAACTTTAAAACGGTATTTCAAAATTGAGTCAAGACAATCAGTTAAAGATTTAAAAAAACAATTCAATATTACTAACATCAGAAAGTGGAGGTCTGTAAATAGAGAGAACCAAACATTGAGAACCACGTTAATCTACTGTTATACAAGCGAGCTCACAAGAACCCTCCGTGCAAAATCTCGAAACGTCAACAGCATGACAATGTTTCAGGCCCTCTTGGACTAAGATACACACACCACCCCGCCCCTTAACGGACCGACAATAACTGGACACAGCTCTGAACCCAGACAGAACAAAAACATTCATTTCAGATTCTCTCAAAAAATGTTCTGAGAAACAAAGGATCTGGGGCGAGAGCATATCCACCATAACCTCTACCTGAGTCAATTTAGGCATAATACCCTGAACATTTTGATGTAGTAGTCTTACAAGGTTTAGGTTACCGTACTGGGCACCCTGCGCGTCCCGTTTCCCAAAGAAGGAGAAAGAGAAGGAGGGTCTCGGGAGAGCACAGGAGAAGGCTCATGGGAACACTCAAAAGGAATAGGTGTGGCAGGAAAGGGTTGGACGACATCACTAGTGTGGTGAGGCACCTCTGAATCGCATGATGGGAGTTGCGAAGTATGTTTTAGCAACGTGGATAGCATAATGTGACCCAATTTAAAGCTGCCACTTCTGTTTAAGTGCCTTCCATCTTTCATAAGATGGTACCTGCGTATACAATTGTACAGATCAATAAATTCAACATTAAAGTTGTTGCACATTAAATACAACTGCTCATTGAGGTAATCTAAAGCTATGTCGTTAATATCCAGACGTCTTAATATGCTATTTAAAATTATCCTAGAACTAGGAAATTTAGTCTTATTTTTCCATAGTCTATTGCATGTTAATAGCTACATATTGAATCTGGTGGTATTCATACAAATACATAAGCTCACTATTTTTGTTTGTTGTGAATGAAATGAAAAATAGCTTTATTGACAACGTAGTGTACAAGTAGCGAGTTTATAACTAGTAAGTCCTCTCTTTCACCTAACCAGCAATAACAACTACAAATGTGGCGGCAGTCATACGACAGAATGGGCAACTATCGCTCGCGCATGCGCGGGACTCGGGCAGGGGAGTGGACGCGATATGAGTCGGTGTGTCGTGCACGAGCAGCAAGGGAAGGAGACACGCCGCACCGCAAGACCCGCCTCCACCTTGAGGAACTGGACAGGATGAGTAGCATAGTAGTTTTGTTTTGGCGAAATCCTTTAATATGTTTCGATTAGGCTAAATAATCAGAATGGGGGGGGAGTAGAACCATTATGTAGTACTCAATTACCAAAACTTTTAATGTAGAATTCCATAATTAGAAGGCACAAGGTGATCGCAGCCAACCAAATCGTTTGCACCAAATTATAACTATTATCCTTTTCAATTAATTAATTTAGAGCTGATCAAAGCTGGTTGTGATAAACAGGGAATCCGACGAATAGCACTCACGCGGCCGACGTTTCGACTAACCCACGCGCTTCTAAATTGTGTGGGAAACAGAGCCCAAATAATCGTATATATTACCGCACGGCCTCTAATTAATTAAAGCCAATTTTCTGACTAGCACCGACTATGTCGGCGGGAGCCGTACACCCCGTTCCCCACACAAAAAATCATGTCAAAACATAAAACGAATAAAGTAACTTTACTTAGCACATTCACTAGTCAAATAAAATTAATACATTTTAAAATTTATTATTTTTAAAATAACAGAAACCTTTTAATAAGTATATAAAAATAAATAACATTTAAAACAGGGGGAAAATTTAAATTAATCAAGAAATAACAGACATTCATCAAAATTCATACATTACCATAAACATACTCCCTGGCTCGAGAAACATTCAATCCCGTAAGGCGCACAGCAAGCCCCTAACACACCCAGATCTAAGCTCGCTCAACAACGCCTCTGATGTGATCAGGCAGATTATTAAAAAGTTGGCAAGCGACCACTGTGAATGATTTATTGTATATCGAAGTTCTATGAATGAGAATTGATAACAGTGTTGCTCTGTGCCGAGTGTTTAAATAAATGATTTCAGAGATGAAAGAAAAGTGTTTAGACAGATAATCAGGTGAATTGAGATGTAAAATAGAGTGCAATATAGTGAGTATATGGAGTTGTTGAATTTTGTCCAGTTTCATGAGAGAAAGATCATTAAAAAGGGGAGTTACGTGATCTCTATATCTAAAATTGAAAATAAAGCAAATACAATAATTTTGGGCACGCTGCAATCTGTCTGCAAGCTCAACCGTCATGCCATTGACAACAACGTTGCAGTAGTAAAAGTGGAGAAATATTAGATTTATTCATATTTTTTGCCTCCAGAATCGTTTTAGTAACTAATTTAACTAGGGTTACTTACCCGATACCGTCAACGATTCTAGTGATGTTTAGTAATTGCTGATTACTATAGTTTCGACCTCATTGGGTCATTATCAAATCATACAAGACGTCAGTTTCACAATCTCACTTCTGACTTGAAGTTTGTCAATTGTATGTAATTTAAATGGAATGATAAAACTGTGGACTTGTAACACATATTCACATTAACACTTATACACATCTATATACTATTACATATAGCCGGCCGGCAACAAGTTTTAATACGTGTTAAGTGTGCTAAATGTAATAGTATATAGATGTGTATAAGTGTTAATGTGAATATGTGTTACAAGTCCACAGTTTTATCATTCCATTTAAATTACATACAATTGACAAACTTCAAGTCAGAAGTGAGATTGTGAAACTGACGTCTTGTATGATTTGATAATGACCCAATGAGGTCGAAACTATAGTAATCAGCAATTACTAAACATCTCTAGAATCGTTGACGGTATCGGGTAAGTAACCCTAGTTAAATTAGGAAATATTAGAGTTTTTATAAGCATCACTTTCATGTTCAGGGGTAAATAAACAGCAAATCTTTTAAAACTATGAATGCCAGAAAATACTCTATTATAAGTTTCGTTAGTGTAATCTGGCCAGGATAAGTGCTTTGTCCTGACTGTGTGCTTGTCAGACTGTTATTGATCTTGTCACTGTATGGAAGTTGGTGGTTGCTGAGTGTAAGTCAGGGCAGTTTTCAAAATTGAGATTTCTCAGTAATCTAGGAGAACCTTATACCTGCCTTATACCTTCTTCTTTGTCCGATACCAGTGAAGTCTGGATAGACTGCGTCAACATTTCAAAATTAAAATTTTTAAATTTGAAGTCATAAAAAAAACCTATCATAATGGCTTGGGTTTTGTTTTTGTTTAGTATCAATCCATGTTTGAAGGCCCAAGTTCCAATAGCATCAATATCATCATTCATGTCAGTAACGTTACTTGGTACGTGAGTTATAGAACAGTGATAGTAAATCTGCAGATAGTCAGCATACAGGTGAAATCTAGAATGCTTAATAACAGCTGTGACATTATCAGTATAGATAGAGAACAAAAGAGGACAAAGGAAAGAGCCCTGAGGCATGTCACGATTTACAGGTTTCCAATGAGATTCCCTATCAGTAGATCTAACACACTGCTGACGATCAGACAGATAAGACTTTACCAAGTCAATGCAGCCAACAGAGAATCTCATCCCGGATAGTTTTTAAATAAGAAGTGGATGATATACACAGTCAAAGGCTTTAGAAAAATAGAATAATGTTAAAATTGAAACATTTTTGTTGTCCATCGCCAAGCGAATATCATCAGTAACTTTTAAAAGGGCACTAGTAGTACTGTGGTTGGAGCCAAATCCAGACTGGAAATTTGATAACAGTCTATCAGACTCAAGAAAATGTGATATTTGCTGATGTACTACTCTCTCGAGACATTTAGATAAAGCAGATAAAATACTGATGGGTATAAGTCAGAAGGACCTTGTGGAGATGATAACTTAGAGAGCGGCTGGACAATTGCAAGTTTCCAGACTGACGGAAATTTGGAGGAAGAAAGTGATTTATTAAAAATTACTGTAATCACAGGAATTACAGCAGAAAGGACATATTTTTAAAAATGTTAAGGGGATTTTGTCGGCTCCAAATGCACCGCTAGATATCCTCATGATCGCACCCAGCACCTCAGCCTCAGTCACAGGTTTGAAAAGGAACTGACCCAGTGGAGGATCTATCGGGGATCTTTTTTTTCTCTTCATCTTTTTCATGTTTTATTGACTCACTATACTGGAGGCATGAGGAGCATACATCAGTTGCAGGGGTTTTAAAACTCATATTGAACCTTATTAAAATATTTGTCTAATTAGGCCCTCTTCAATTTTAAGCTCTTCAGGTTGAACAGTTTCCTGATAGATTGTCACATTTTGGCAATGCTTAAGTTGGAATCTAAATATGTCCTACAGGTGTTTCTTCGGGAGTAATGGGATTCTATTCTCTTAAATTGCTTTATAAAATTCACCACAGAGTCAATTTTGTTGTTGTTCTTATCCTGTTTCCTATAACCCCCTCGGGTCTCTGGTAGCTCATCAGCTTCACTTTTTTTTAACCTCACAAACACACCTTCCACACGGTGTGGAAATCTATTCTTATCTAGAAATAGATACCTAATATTTCTAGAAAAGATTTTCTGCACATTTCTATGCAATTCCCTGCTTGGGTCTTTACAAATTAGTTATAGATTATATTTTTCCCACCTCGTTCTCCAGATTTTGGCCTATGTCTTACAGGATTTGAGGCTGCACAGTATTTCAAAACAAAAGCATCTTGAGTATCTTTCGTTTTTACCACATAGAAACTTGAGTGAAATTCCCTTATTCAGCAGACAGTAGACTGCTGTTTTTTTTTTGTTTTTTTTTTATCCTCTGTGCCCGCATTTAGGATTCAATGCCATACCTTTTGCATTGTATCTGATATCAAAACAAAAACCTGTAATAAAATTCATCAAAAGACATGTTATATCCCTATTATCGTTACCATTGCAAAGGCCTATGCCTAACTGAAACAATTTTCAGTTGTATAGTGTGGCACTTTTCAAATTGCATAGTTTTGTATTAATAAAAATACAGTATTTTACATGAAACATTTTGACAATAATAATATTATTGGATAAACAAATAGTGAAAGTTACTGCTAAAAGTAGATCTAACCTATGAGCAGATTAGCTGAGAGAAAGTAGCATACTAACTTTAAACGTTGTTGTTTGTTTTTACTTTCCATTGTTCTGGATTTTAATATCGCTTCCGAGATTTTTCGGGTGGAGTTTCTTGAACAGTAACTTCCCTTATTCTTCAGAAATTCAATTAATTTAAAATAATAAAATATAATCACAGGTAACTATCACACACCAAGACATACAATAGCAAACCTGGTAAGTTGAAGTGGAAGTGTCCTGGTCACGTAACTCATTCGTGCCTTCTGATTGGCTGATACGGAGCTGGCCGTGTTTGTAACAAAGCACTCGTAGAGCTGGCCGATTGTTGTAGGGTACTCAAACTTTTTAATGCAGTTTTAGCATTGTCATGACCGTTTTGTAACATAGAAGCACAGATAACTAACTCTACCCAGATGGCTCACAGTATACAGGAAAAGCGTGCACGCTGTTTAAGGTGTATGTAGCCGCATTGAACAAGTATTAAATCTCAATTATTATTATTATCAGCTGATATTTATGATTTTAATATTCGTTATTAATATGGTTAATTGATTAAGGTCAACCCAGTTGACAGCCGCTCGACACTCTTTAAAGTGGACAGTTGACACACTAAATAAATTGTTAACACTCTTTAGCATGGGAATGAAGCTATCTGGGTAGAGTAAGTTTTATCATATTCAAATATGATAGAAGCTTCATATTTGGATTTAGAATGAAAAATACCATTAGAATCAATTAATCTCAATTTCAAAATTTTTGAACTTGGCCGTGTTTGAAACTGGGCTACTCAAATATTTTGTTTGAAGGAAATTTTACGACAATAAAATATTAACTAAATTGAACAAAGTAACATTCCATAAAGAAATGTTATAAAACAAATAGGTACTAAAAACAACATCACGTCTTAAGTTCAACTTTATTATTTTTAGAAATGAAGTACTTTTCTTCGTGTCTTCTTTCTTCTTTTTTTTTTTTTAAAAAAAGGTTATTTTGTCATTCAAACTGCTAAAATGATGTGGCTTAGTTACTTATAATGTTTCAACAAAATTTAAGTATTTTAAAAACAATCTTCAAACTAATTAAGAAATGGTTTGTTTCAGACATAACAGCTCCAATTCTCAACTGCCCCAAAAATATAACTGTTAGTTCTGATCCAGAGGCAAGCTACGCTACTGTGTCCTGGGATATTCCTGTGCCTCAAGGTATTTCATCTCAGATTACTTCAGGTTTTTAAGTCAGAATGTAATAAAGCTACACAATAAGAATCATTCATCAAATTTGTCACTTCTCAGCATTTAAAATTATAATTATATCTATACTTGAATCTTTTTGTTTGAAATTCCTAGAAAAATCTATATAAGTTATTTTGTCACTCTTCAAAATCTTGATAGGCTTTAAAGTTACAGATCAAAAACAGTATGTGCATAGCTTTTTTTTTATTCTTGAATGTAAAATCGGTTGATCAAGTATTGAATCTGAAGTATGAGATTTAAAAATTACATTTCCAACAACTTTGGTCACTGGACTTTTTCTCATTAAATGGCTTATTTTTCAATATGGTTATCCTGGGTGGGCGTTGGACCTTGTTGTAGCTCATGTATTTGTGATATAATTAAAAAAGGTTTTTCAAATTTCCAATCAAATATAATTATGAGGATCAGGGATTAAAATGACTACAACTATAGTATATCCAACTTTTATCCCATAAATCAGACTTACTTTTAAGACAGAAACCTATTTATGCAAGGCTCATAACTTTAAAACAGATTTTAAAATTACAAATTTGACAAAAATGTGAGGGTCAGGAATTATATGTTCTATATAACTTTTTTTTTGGTCTCAAATAGTTTTTAGAAAACAGATTTTTTTCTTAAAATGCCAGTTAATTTTCTGTCTGCATGTCAAGTGGGATATTAATCAACTTCAATATTTGTTCATTCTTTTATGGGCTGAGGTACTTAAATAAGTGAAAATGGAACTCACCACTTACTTATCCAGCAAGTGAGGTCCACCTCCTTACCTAGACCCTGGAGCTGGAAAGCCAAACTCTAGACAGACATAATTGAAGCCAACAAAATCTGCACCAAGAGTGGCAAGCTGAGACATGAAATGAAAATATTGTTTATTCCCCATAAAAATTTAAACAAAATTAACATTCACGTAATATTACTAAAAAACATAATGAATATATGATGAAATTTGCATATAAGATGAACAGTTATTGTAAATATTATCTTAAATTACAAAAGTACATGTATAAATTAGTTCACAATTTAGGACTACTGTTATAATAAGGTAATAATATCAATAAAGTACCCTTTATTAATTTTCTATTATAAAACTCGACCGGTTTTGGCTCTTCAGAGTGTACATCTTCAGAGTGTACAAATATTTAACCGACATTAAATTTAATATATATATATATGTTGTGTTTTACAACAGGAAATGAATAAAAGGTACTTTATTGAAATTATTACTTTATTTGTTACAAAAGTACAATTAATTAAAAATGTTTTTATATAAAAAGATGGAAATGAGCCTACATGGGCAAGCGGCCTGTGGGTAGGCTCTAGTTTTACTATTTTAACTTATGTATAGATGCTTATTATATGAGAACGAGATTAGAAAATAAAATTGCTTATAATAAAAATATGAGAATTAATAAAAAATGTAAAAGAAAAATATGTTTGGAAGTACTATGGTTCGACTATTAATTTGCAAAGGGATATAAGTGTATAGATAGTATTGACAGCTGTAACAGATAACAAATGTGGCTTGGAAAGGGATAGGAATGTAGTAATCTAGTTCCGCCTTTAGTCCTACAAAACAATCGTTCCGGCCTCCTTGATGCCACTGAGATACACGTCTCTTGAATAGATAAATAGAATTAAAATCAAATAGATTAATATTAAGATACTTTTTAACACGTTCAGTGCGGCGCGACGGGTATACCCGACGGGCAGTTCCCTTCGCGCAGCCTGACGTCGGGTATACCAGTCATTAGTCCATTGCTATGTTGTTTGCTCAGTGTGAGCTCGGCTCTTATCGAGGAAGATTCTTACGCTGTCAGGCCCTTGTGAACATTGCCATTGTTGTTTGTGCGCGTCAGTCCGGAGTTCCCAAGCGTTTTTCGTTCTCCGCCAGGTGTATCTTCTTTATTAGTTTATTGTTGTGTTATTAGTGTGTTAATGTATATATTTTAGTGTATTAATATGTACATTATTAATACACTAAATGTATTAATAATGTATATTATTAATACAAAGCCAGCACTATGCGCAGCTCGCTGCTTTGACAAGTTTCATAGTGAATAAATTTTCAATAAAACGGTGGTATGTAGGGTTGTAAATATTATAAATAGTAGATTTAGGATTCTTTTAGATATTTTTTAATAGTTGTAAATCAGAACAAATATTACAGTGAAGTGTTTTAGTGCGTTTTTCAACAAAAATATTACTATCAATAACAAGATTCCTCCACGAGGGCCTGGCGACGGGTATACCCGACGGAGATGATGACGTCATAATTTTCACCTTTGACACCTCCCAAGGGATTTCTGTCATCATATCTGGGGTTTACTGATGTCAAGTGAAGTTATTTACGTTTAAAAAATTTTAGGCCTGGGTTAAGGATTTTTAATTTAGCCCTCAGCACTCAACGTGTTAATGACATTTCTATATAGTTGATATGACAGATAATAGGGATTAGCCTCAGAATAAGACTTATCTAGAGTTTGCGCTGCCACACCTACTTGTTGTTCATAACGAGTATTATAAGAATAGGTAATATCGGTAAAAATGCTGTGAAAATGTTTAAAAATGTATACAAGAAGATTTTTTATGAAGAGCTGGCGGATAGTGAGAAATTATGTTTCCTGAAATAGAGTGTCAGAAGGCTATCGTTTGCATTTGTTAAAGGTGATCTTCAGAATAGCCTTTTGTACAGTCTCCAGAGGCTTTAAAATGGATTTCAGTGCTCCTCCCCATGCAATAATTCCAAACGTCAACAAGGATTGAACATATGCATAAAAAGCTGTTTTAATTTATTTTTCATTCAAAATCTCCTGTAATTGTCTAAAAGTGTAAATGTACTTTTCAAGCTTACTTTTCATTGACTGAATGTGAGAAGCCCACGTCATTCAAGTGTCAAAAGAGACACCCAAATATTTATACGATGTTGCTGTTTCCAAGAAATTACAGCCACATGAATTATTAAGGTAATCCCCACAACCATGAATGTTTAGGTTATCTAATAAATAATCTGAAACACGTTTTAGAGAATTGGTATATATTTAGTCTTGGAAACATTCAAAGATAATACATTGTATTCAGACAATTTGTTGGAAACCATTAAATCAATCCTTCGAACTTCCTCCCAATTTTTCTCCTTTATAAATTTTAAAGTGTCATCAGCAAAAAGAAATAATTTTCTATATAAGGGTATCTTAGAAACATTAGCCTACTTATGTAAATTAAAAATAGAACTAGTCTCAATGTGCTACCTTGGATAACACTATAATTAACAGGCAAGTCGTCACTGTCGATTCCGCACAAGGAAACGTATTGCGTTCTACCGGAAAGGTAGCTCCTGAACCAGGACATGATTGTACCTCTCACTTCAATAGTCTCCAGCTTCTTGAGCAATATACCTCTGTCAAACAAATTAAAGGCTTTCTTTGAATCAGGAAAAATTAACATGCTGCGCTCATTCTTTGAAATAGCCTCATTAATGGCTTTATTTATATCAAAAAGTGTGTCTGAGATGTTTTTATCTGCACGAAACCCATACTGATAATCAAACAAAATATTGTTGGATTGAAGATATATGACTAATTGATCTTTTACAATTCGTTCTAGGACTTAAGAAAACACTTAATAAAGATATAGGGCAGAAGTTATTTTTATCAGTAAAGTCGTTAGATTTATAAAGAGGAAAGACTTTGGCTCGCTTAAAATGGTCACGAAATACGCCAGAAGATAGACTTTAATTTTTGAGGTGAAGAAGTTGCTTTACTAAGGCATGGATAGATTCCTTCAGGATCGTGGCTGAGACACCGTCGTGATCTGGGGCGAACCAAAACACAGTCCGGCTACATAACGTTTGACGTTGTCTTCAATATGAAACGTGAAGGTTGTGTCAAGTCTATAGTCATCATCGCACATAATTGGGTCCTGCTCCTGGTCCTGAGTCCTTAGAGCAGTGGAGTCCTGAGAGGTGGACAAAAACCCATCTTGAGGTGGAAAAAAAGGTGGCGGGCAAACACAAAAACACAGGGACAAAGAGAACCAACAAAAAGAAGACACACACACTTTATAATCAAGAAGGAGATGGAGAAGTAGGGGAGCCAAGATACAAAAGGCTGTAATGTGCCTCGGCACAGTAGTTGACTGTTTGAAGCATGGCGAATTTATGTGTGAATGGCATGACCTCACTGTAGTTGTTCTGTAGAAACATGGATTATAACTAACTTTTCTGATGTATATGCTAATAGTTGTTATAATATACCCTGTAAGTGGAAGGCATCTCTACAGCCTCCTTTTGGACGTAGGCCAGACATTATTCTGACAGCTCTTTTCTGTAGTAGCAGAATTCTATTTAAGTTTCCTGTTTTGCACCTCCACACACTGCTATCTTAAGTGCAACTCAAATAGTACATCATAGGCAATTTTATAGTCATAGTGTCACTGGCAGGGAGGGGGTAACCTCTGGTAGGATTACAACCGTCAAAAACCACAAATTCAAATGACAGCGTAGTGACATGGCGAGTAAGTGCCGCCAGTAAATATGCACCGCCCCAGCCTCATGCTAGCTTGTACAAGGAAGGGGTCGGTTTTCCAAAGGCTAGGAGAAGGTACTCCGAAGGTAAACCAAAGAAGCTACGATAGGCCTAGCAAGCCGGTAGAGAATAACCCATTGCTTTCAAAAATGTTACAAGAAGCCTCGGAAAGGACAGAAAACATGGAAAAAACCTGGAGAAAAAATAGGACTACGATTAGGAACCTTGAACATCAGAATGTTAAGAGGGAAGGTGGAGGAGGTGATTGATATGATGAAAAGGAGAAGTTTGTATGTTCTGGGATTAGTGGAATTGAGATGGAAAGGTGAAGGAAGAAAGAAATTAAAAGAAGGTTTCACTCTGTATTGGATGGGAAATGACAAATGATCAAGAAATGGAGTTGGCTAAGTAATGACTCAGTGGACGAAAAAAATCACAGTTCTTTTACTGTGAACAATTTATCCAATCTCAGAGAAACCACTGAGGATGCAACATTACAGTATGGGCGAAACGTCTGGTCATCTTGTAAATATTGTAGATAGTACCTTGACGTGGTTGTCACCGGAAACTGTAGATTCTGCTGGATGTAATAGCAGAGGTAAGAGGAGTGAGTGACAGTTTGATAAAAACAAAAGTTAGCTTAAAGGGTCAGCACCTGGTGGAGCTACTACAAGTGTATGCACCACAAGTAGGATGCACAATTGAAGGGAAAGAGAGTTTTGAGGATGAGTTACCGAGTGAGATAAGAAATGTGATAATAATAGGGGATCTGAATGCACATTAGGTAGAGACAGAGAGGGTTTTGAAGAGACAATGGGGAAAGAAGATTGGGAAGTAGGAATATAGAAGAACAGAGACTATTGGAATTTTGTAAAATAAATAGTTTGATAGTGAGAAATACCTAGTTTGAAAAAAGAGAAAAATCATAAAGTAACGTGGTATGGTGGTGCGAATAGTAACAGGAAGTCGGTTGAGGACTACTTTCTCTATAGTGAACAAATGAAGAAGGAAGTGTCAGACATAAAGGTCATACCATCTGAAGCCCTAGATAGTGATCATTGGCTTCTAATAATGGATTTAAGAATTAAAAGACAGAAAAAAAGAGAGGAAAAACAGGAAGGAAAAATAAAAGTGTGGATATTAAAAGATATGAAAACACAGGTGGAGTTCCAGAATGAGATAAAGAAACTTCTACCAAAATAGCAAACACAGTCAGTAGAAGAGGAATGGAAGAAATTTAAGGAAGCTTTTGTGGAGACTGCACTGCAGAAAAAATTTGTGGAAGAACAGGCTCGAAAAGAAGGTGGAAAGAGACCCCATGGTGGAATGAGGGGATTAAAGGAAAGATTAAAGAGAAGAATATAGCTTTTAGGAAACGGTTTAAAGAAAGAATAACAGAAGCCAAGGAGGTATACGACAAATGGAAAAGGGAAACAAAGAAAAAGTCAAAGAAGAAAAGAAAAGTGGATGGAGGAATGGTCTGAAATGATGGAAAAAGGCGCAAAAGGAAGCAAGAAGTTGCTCTATGCTTTAGTAACAAAGAAAAGGAACAGTGATAGAGTAGATATAGTCATGAAAAACGAAAATGGAAAGGAGATAAGTAATAAAGAAGAATTAAAAGAGTGAAAAAATTATTTTCAGAAATTGCTAAATCCAAATGGTGAAATACAAGACAGAGAGGAAAGAGAACGTACTAAGGAAATGGAGATTGAAGAGGATCAGGAAATTACTTGTTTAGAATTTGAAGAAGCAGTAAAGAAAATGAGTACAGGAAAGGCAGCAGGGGTGGATGAGTTACCAATTGAACTAGTGAAAGGGGCAGGAGCAGTAGGCATGCAATGGCTATAAAGAGTGTTTAAAGTAGTGTGGAATGAGAAGAAGATGCCAGATGATTGGAAAAAAGCAGCAATAATCCCAATTTTCTAAAAAGGAAACAGAAAAGATTTCAGGAATTACAGAGAGATAGCTTTAATGAGCCACTGTGCAAAAGTATATAAAAATTCCTGGAAAAAAGAATAAGAAAATTTGTGAAGGGGATTATGAAAGAAGAACAGCACAGATTTAGACCTGGAAGATCAACAACAGATTTAGTTTTTGCAAAAAGACAATTACAAGATAAAAAATATGAGTAAGGAGAAGACTTGGTAATGGCTTCCCTAGATGTGGAAAAAGCGTATGACAGTGTTAGAAGAAAGAAAGTCTGGGAGGTACTGAGAAGAAAAGGAATAAATGACAACATATTAGAAAGGGTGAAGGAGGTGAGTGAAGATAGTGAGAGCTGTGTGAAGGTGGGAGGTGAAAAGATGGAATGGTTTAAGCAGACGAGTGGACTAAGACAAGGTAGCGCCCTACTACCATTACTGTTTATCATAGTGTTGGATGAGACTATGAATGGAGTATAAAGAGGAGTTGGAGAGGAAAATATGAGGTTGATAGCTTTAGCTGATGATTTAATGATTTGGAGGAATACTATAGTAGAGGTACAGATACAGTTGGATGCATGGCAGGAGGAGATAAGTGAGTATGGGTTGAAGTTCAATGCGCAAAAAAGTGAGTACATGATAAAAACAAGAAAGAAAAAGATAACAATGGACAGGCTGTTGTTGTGCGGAAAAGACTTAAAGAAGCAGAGTATTTTAAATACTTGGGTAGTATACTGGAGGAAAATGGAGGAAACGAGAATGAAACAAGCTTATGAAAAAGCAAGACAAGCTGGAAATTGTTATAGAGCAGCTGGAGGATTGATACACAGCAAGTATGTTCCCCAAAGAAGCAACGAAATTATTTATAAAATGTACTACGTACCAATTTAAATTATGGAGCGGAATCGTGGACTATAAAGAAGGGATAAAAGCAGGATTCAAGAAAGTGAAATGAGATTTTTGAGGGTGAGAAAAGGATTTGAGGGTGAGAAAAGGAATTACCAAGAGAGATAGAATAAGAAATGAGACAATAAGAGATAGCTTAGACAAAGAACCTCTGCAAGAAAGGATAGAAAGAGGAAGATTGAGATTGTTTGGGGATTTGAACAGGATGGAAGAAAAACGGATCCCAAAGAAATGGTTAGAATATGAAATTCAGGGAAAGAGACCGAGAGGAAGACCAAGAGACAGATGGAGTGAGGGAGAATGTATTGAAGAGAGGGGAAGTATGGGAAAACATTATGGAAGAGAGAAGATAGGAAGACCAAAAGTGGTGGAGAGGATTTTGTACCAAGCAGACCCAGTGACGTCTTGAAACTGCAGAAAATGATGATAAGAAAGAATTAAGGTTTTTGGAGAGAATATAAATTTGGTTGTTTCAGGATAAATGGTTATCGGTAGTCTTTCAAAGGAATCTGGTTAGGCTTTCCATTGATACATCAGACAAAGATGGGACTTCATTTTGTATTCTTCCAGAAGCTAGTTGTTTCGTTTTGTCCATTTTGACTGGTATTAGATGATTCTCAAGACAATATTGATAGGCCTAATTCAGTGCTGTGTAGGACTTAATAGGCACTTGTTTGGTGATGATTCAGAAACTGGAAGGGTGGTATTATCGGCATTCATCACAGGAGCACAGTGCATACCTAAGTACTTAGGCATGTCATTAGTTAGAATAATGAAGAGCACTAGTCCCAGTACTGAATCCTGCGTTACTCATCTGTTGACAGGCCTAAACTGTATCCACTCGTTTGCAAGAAACCTTTTTCTGTGTATTCAATCTCATCAGTCCAGTTTCTTCCCTCTAAGTAACTTTTGAACCACTCTTTGTCATGTCCTTTAATTTCAGGTTGATCAAGCTTGCTGAGGATAATTTTATGTCCCAGACAGTTATAGGCCTTTCTGATATCTAGCATAATGCTAGTGAGCAAAAGTTTGTCTCCATTTTGTTAATTATGAACTCAGCTAGTTTAATAAAAGCTGATGTTGTGGATCTCCCTTTAATGAAGCCATTTTGGTATTCTATTAGAAGATCATATTGCTTACAATGGCCCCTTAATCTTTTTAAAACTACTTTCTTGATCAATTTGGAGAATTTTGAAATTAAGGATACTGGCCTCTAATTACTAGGCTCTGTGTGATTTCCTTTTTGAGCTTGGAATATACCTTACTTCATTTGAGCGCTGATGGATATTGTCCTTGAGCAAGGGATATGTTATTGTGATAGGTTGGCTTTACTACAATGCTCTACCGGTACCATGGTTACTGAAATATCATGAGCCCCTGCAGAGGTTTTGGGTTTGAGATTTTTAATTATGGCATCAAATTCATGTTCACCAGTTAGAGGAAATTAGTAAATCATGATTTGTATATTGAGTTTGTGAGTGGCTGTGTGGTTTGTAGACCTTAGCTGGTTTCTTATTGTGTGATCTGCTATATTGGTTAAAAACTCGCTAAATTGATTATAAGTTTAGAAGGGGTTGGAGGTGTTGGTGGTAATCCCTTGTTATATATTAAGCTGTGCTTTAGATGATTTTGGGCATTTCTTTGGTGATTTGGGTATTTCAATGATTTGTGCATTCCATAAAATCTGTAATTTTGGTGCTGTAATGGGATGTGTAAAATGAGAGATATTGAACGGGAATTAAGTACTTCAAATCACTTCTTTGCCAAATATGTAATACAAAAATGTGTTTATTTTAAATATAAAAGTTTTATACGAGGTTTTAATGTACATGTATGGAACAATCTTGGAAGTTTACCAATATTTTTTTTATTTTTTACTGCTTCACAAGTCTAACCTATCCATAAAAGTCTACTTTTTTAGTTTACTATCTACATCTTTAACATTTGTGGTGTAAAATTAAGTTTTTGCTTCTATTACTATTATAAGTGGGATATAGAAGAATATTGGTGAAGCATAAAACAGCTTTGTCTAGAGGAACGCAATTCAGTTAATAATACCTGGTTTGTACTGTATGAAATTGGATAGGAATGGTTATTCTATTTATGTGCTGAGGAAAAAGTAGTCGTAATATGCTGAAAGAGTTTTGTAGCAATTTAACAAGATTCCTTGTTTTTTTGTGACTTAGGTGTTTGGTTGAGTACCGTATACATTTCATAAATATGTCGTGAAATCTAGCTTTATTAGAGCCTTAGCATCTTTTGAAGAGTATCATCTGAAGACCAAGAGATGAGATTGTGACAAAGATCTATCATTAGAGCGTGCAAAATTGGCCATATAGCAGAGTGGCAGTCATAAGAACATATATTCTTGTCCAGTAAAAAAACAAAAATACACATATTTTTCTAGCAATAGTAAATGGCATCGTGTAGATTAGTCTATGTCTGCTTTGTTTATTGCATATATTTTTTTGTAGTTTTTCAACTATTACTTTTTTATATGATTTGATTCTTTTTAGTTTTAATTGTTGTATCAAAATATTATTGCAATGTACTAAGGTTTAATCATTCGTGTTGTATATTGTTTGTGTTCTATCTTTATCTATATATATAGTGTAGTTTACAAAGTCCTGTAAAATATTGTTATTTTATCCATAGTAAAGAATTGAGTCTTACTATGATGATAACCTACTCATAAACTTGTTGCTAGTGTAGTTGGTTGAAGCTCAAAATGTTCCTAATCCTAATAAAATTCAAACAAATATTGGAATAGTTAATGGGTCTGTAATTACTAGGCTTTGTGTGGTTTTCTTTTTTTTTAGCTTGAAATATCCCTTACTTCGTTCGAGTGCTGATGAAAATTGCAAAGTAGACAAATTCTTTATTTCTATATATATAGCAACATTGTTGTCAGGAGAGAAAATCTTACAGTTTAAATTGAAATATAAATAAACGGACTGTTTATTTGTCAATGGGCTGTAATTAATTATTAATGACGCTTTCTAAGGAATAGTCAGCCTTCCTTAGAAATTGTTTATCTGAAATATGTTCTTGTCAAATTTGGTGGCACAGATTATTTTTGCTCTCATAAATATATCATAAAATAAGTGGTAATTTTGTAGACTTAAGTATATACTAAATTATGCTGTCCATTTAACACGTTCATTGTTGAGTAAATATTATGTCCTTTGACTTATGATAAAACTACAGTATAAGAGTCATTTCTTAAAACTATCTAATAAATAATAACAATGTAAAACTTAAAAACGAATACACTTCAAAAGTCATATAACCACTAAATACAAATGTATAGAATGCAAAATAATCAAATTCAACAATAAACCATTAACTATAGAGGTCATCAGCTGTTTTAGTTAGTGATGCACAAGTGCGTCGTCCCCACACCACGTAAGCTTAACTTGACGCACAAGTGCGTTTCCAGCAGCTTCCTTGTCCTTAAAATAAATATTGTTTGTAATTTATGAATAGGTAACAAGACATTACCAGGTTCTTTATTTCAGATAACTCTAATCAAAGTGTGTTACTTTGGTCTGACCCAATGTCTGACCTTCCTATGAAGCTCCAAATTGGGAGTTCATATATAAGTTATGTAGCAACTGACACAAGCTTTAACCAGGCTGTTTGTGGATTCTTGGTCACTGTTGTTGGTAAGCCATTAGACAAATTCTTTATTTATCTAGATATAGCAACATTGTTGAAGTCAGGAGAATATAGTTTTAATTGAAATATAAATAAGTAATGAGATAAGAGTAAACAGAGAAAAATGTTGTTTATTCAATATTTAACAGCAGTTGCAACAAAATTCATGTCATTCGCAATAGCAGGTGTGTACATAAAGAATGAGTGAGTAGAGTGAGGACATAAAGAAATAGGAGAAGACTGACTAACTGATGTAACAAACAAAAAAAATAAACAATCATATGTTTCGGTTGTTTCCAAACAACAGATTATTCTAGTGCAAAACTTATTAGGGATGTGAGATGCATCAAAATGTATAGAAAAATCAGAACAATTTGACAGAACTAGTCAAAATTTCATTGCTTGGAAAGTATCATAATGTACATAAATTAATAGTACCACAATGCATCAGAAATGTGGATGTCTCAAAATTATTCTGATTCGCATAAATTAGTAAGAATTAAGTACTTTTTTAACAAATGATATTTATATTTGCATATTTTATATCAGATGGCAAGCAAGAGAAGAGCACATTTTGAAAGCATGGCGAATTTTCTTGAGACCAACTATCTCTCTTATTAGTTGACATGACAATTGTATGTTGTCGAAACATTGTGCCTTGTAAGACTTACGTTTTTAAAAACAACTGTGTTTCACTCATTTAAAACTGTAATATCACATGTTAAGTTAATGTATAGTATTTAAGTAAAAACGTGTCATACAGTATAACTGTAGTGATTTTCAAAAGATGTAGAGTAACACTTTAAAAAAACAAGAACATGTTTTAAATCATTGACAGAAACATGAGTTTACAGACGTCCTCCAGTTGGTATGTCCACATTCGTGCACTTTCACTTTCAACTTGCATTTCAATGTTCAATTTAACATTCAATTCCACATGCGTCAGCGCTTGCCATAATCCATGCGCTGAGAGGCATGCCATTTATCTGTCCACGCTCATTCCTTCCCTTTAGTTGCGTTTTCCAAGATGGAAGAACATGACGCTATTGTTTTTGGAGGAATTAGTACAGCATATTTAGTTTTGAGGCAAGTTAATAAATGTAAGAAATCAAGGCGAGCTATTTGGATGAAAGAGTACTTTAAAACTCGAAACTTTTGTATTTTAAAAGATTTAGAATGTAGTCAAGTATGTTGTTTAAAAACTTTATGAGGATGTCTAAAAACAACTTTGATACACTTCTGGATATGGTAAAACCATTTATAGAAAAATCTGACAGTGATTTTAGAGAAACAATCCCAGCAGAAATTAAATTAGCAGTAACTTTGTGGTTTCTAGCAATTGGTGACAGCTTTGCGTCTTTGATGTATCTTTTTACAGTGTCAAAACAGTCAATATCAGTAATCATTCCCGTAACGACAGTGAAAGAGTCCTTTGTTTGTCTAGGCATCATGGAATTGACTATAAATAGTAATGCACGATAAGCAAACAATGTTATATTTTTCATAACACCCTTTTCTTTATAATTTCGCGAGTGCCATGAAATTGTAGGAAATCAGTTTCCATTTTAAAAACCAAGGTAAGCCATTCACAAGTTGGATTCATTAGGCCTCCTCTCGAAATTTCTGAAAGCCAATCTGAGCTTTTGCTGGAACATTGGATTCATTGGACATCAATCAATCAATCTTTCTTTATTGACATGAACATTAAGTACAGCCATTGCGTCAAATTACAAAATGTTTACAAATCATATTGTTAAAAGATTTACAATTTTACAAATTTATTAATGTTCCAAACATTCTGAAGGTTTTTAAATATTTATATTACTTGTATATTATAAGCCTTGATTAAATTCTCCTTAAATTAATAAAACAAAAATGGCGATAGTTAGTTGTTTTTAAAATAAACAGTAAATAACTATGAAGACAATACTGTGAGAAATCAGCTGTAAAAACATTGTTATAAAAATATTAGGTTATCACAAAGTGTTACTGGAGTAATCTGCAAGTCGTTACTTACTGTTCCTCAAAGACAGTGACAGCTCCTGCTAAAAGTCAGCTGTTCTCTCCAATGAACTCATGATCCCTACCTTATAATTCTACTTACCTTGTCACAGTCTACTGCACAACCACGTTGTGATAACTACCATATTTTCTAATTACCGTGTTCTCGGATAGAACAAAAACAGCTATTTTTTGTTTCTTCTAAATATATTTTTTTCATTATTTAATGATTGTTTACCTTTTCCCGTGGCACGTAATAAAATAAGTTATTGTAAAATCAAGTTTCTAATATAAACCAATTCAATCATGAATTAAAATAAAACATATTTTAAATCACTAAATTTCAATGAAACAAGCACCATCGAGCAAACTAACCTAATACCTCTTGTAGCCAACCTAAACAAGATTTTGAACAGACTGTACACAATATACGCAGAAGAAGTATGGTGGGAGATATTCACTATCTCGCTTGCATTACCTCTACTACATGCCTATAATAGAACCATGGCCCGGTACATCCATTTTTTTCAACTTAACACTGTTGTGTAAGTTGAACACTTGAAGATGTAAGTCAGTCAAACTTGTGATGTACGGCAGCTACACAGTGGAACGATTCTCTTCATCTGAAACCCCTATATGCGCTAAATATAACATACAGGTCACTTTCTATCTGGCCCAATTATACTGTTATTATAGTAATATTAATGTGATTAATTTTATTTTTCAGATAACGAGCCTCCGACTGTAGAGGATTGTGAAAATCCACCTACATTTTATTGGTCAGGAAATATAAGTAATGAAAGAATAACTTACGAACCCAGATTTACTGATAATTCAATGAAGGAATTGATTGTGAGTAATGATAAATATAACACAAATTTAATAAATTTGTTTAGGTAATGAAATTCAGTAAACCTCGTTTTATCTGGACCCTAATTATCCGGATTCTGGTTTTTACGGATCAGGTGACCGATCCAATGGACGGTGAATATTTGTTTTCTAAAGTTGTTACTCACCGTAAAAACAGTAAACGTTGTTCTCTCATGGCAACGCCTTATTACTGAATAAAAAAAGCAATGGTAACATATTTTTATCAGGTGTTCTTTCAGTTTCCAGAATATTCTCAGAATGAAGTAAGGCCAGACTGTCCGCGAGGCTCTGTGAAGCATTCATTGCTTATTTTACCATATAGATGTCTTTTACCGATATTTAACCAATTTTAATCTTGTATTTTTCTAGCCGTATTTATGTATATCCGGAACAGGATAACGTCGTATTGGTCCGGATAAAACAAGGTTTACTGTATAATAATGAATATATTAATGTTTATTTATCTGAAAGAAGATTAAAGATTTGATATTAATTTAGTATGTCACATCATATCATGGGCATGGTATACGTTTGGACAGTAACTTAATGAGAAAATTACTACTTACCAGAATCTTGTGTTATATTACTAAATATGCTCAGCCTGTGTGATTTATAAACTTCTTATATTCAAATACATTACAATAAACATTCTTGAAATGGTAAAATCTTCCAAGTTAAAATTAAGAAATAAAAAAGAGTCTAATTCCAAGTAAAAATGGGAAGTATTAACAAATGTTTAATTGAGTACTTTTGTTCAAGGTAAATTCTTCGCATAGTCTTGATGAGATTCCTATGGGTACCACTCAAGTAACCTTTACAGCAACTGATCCTTCAGGAAACACAAATTCTTGTATTGTAAATTTTACAATCATTGGTAAGTTTAATAATAAATGTTCTAGTAAATAGATATATCTTTAATGCTAGTAACGTTTACCCAAACTGGCAAGACAATTTAGTTGATTTTCAAAGGTACGATTTTCAATAATATAAGGCATGTTTTTAAAGTAAGTGTTGTTTTGGAACCTGCCGTTTTAGCACTGTGGTCAGTGTTTGGTACATGCATGTTGTGAATCACTGTCTGTTGGCAAGCAATAGCTGCCACTACGGATTCAATCAACATATTTAAGGTAGCTTATGAGTGTTTAAAATGTCTCCCCCTGTTGAAATTCCCACTGATTGTGAAGTACAAACTGCCTTTAGCATTAATAAGTTTTCTTAATGCTAAAGGCGTGGAAGCAGCTGATATTCATTGCGAGATCTGTGAAATTTATGAAGAAAACAGATTGAGTGATGGATGGTACGGAAATGGTTAAAAAGGGTACTGGTATGGAAGGAAAAAGTATCATATTTACCAAAAGGAAAGTTCAAGATAGTCAAAATGTTTTAATGTTGTCTTGCTTTATAACTTTATATTGATTTACTGCCAAAAATATATTTTAAAATATTTTGCTAGCTTTAGTACCATAGATTCTTTAAATGCCTTAAAATAATTGTTTAAGTGATACAGAATAATAGAAAATTATGTGTTTTTTTTTAATCTAAGTAATCTATTCTAATTTTTATGCATAAACAACTGTACACAGATCTTTACACTTATTTAAATTAAATGTATTAATATATGTTTCTATATTTTTTTAGTACAAGCTTCATATACCAACAGTTCAATATTAAAACCTTTAGAATAAATAAATATATCCTAGCAAAAATTGATGAAAGCAAATTTCCAATGGTTCTCTGTAATGGATTGTACTCTTTTGTAGCTACATACATATATTTAACTGTTTGATTGCTGCAAACAATTTTTTACACTTTAATTATATATGTTGTAGAGAGTAGGTGCAAGGATCTGCCTCTTCATGTGCTGGCCAACTGCTCAAAAGAAGTGTGTACCTTATCTTGCGAAGAGGGTTACGTATTTGTTTCCAACAAGTCTTCCCTCGAAGTGCCTGTTCCCTGTGATAAGTCAGATTTTCTGGAGTGTTCAGGTAATTTATTTGTTTACACTACACACCAATTTTTATTTGCTTTTTTTAGGAAGTTTTGTTGAGTGAGGTCAAGAAAACTATAGCTTTTGTTCACAAATTATTAAGCAATTAAATGATTACACTGTAATTAATTATACCAGTCAATCAAAAACACACTCATGGTGACTTTCTACACAACTAAATTACAGACATGGCTGGAGATGTCTCTTCCACCATGTCAGTAGTGCAGTTGGTTAAAGTTCAACCTCACTCTTATATCTTGGAATATTTGTCCTTCTGCAGCAATTTTTTATAAAGAGAGTGGTGGCCTCTGCATACAATATATATTGAGTAGTGATTATGGATAAGTGCTGGAAAGAGATTGGTGAGTAAGATAAATAGTATTGGACCCAGTACTGATCCCTGGGTGACTTCTGTAAGTATTTTTTTGGGGGTTTTATCTGTAAGTGCTTGTGAGACCTGTGTAGTATGCTGCAGCTCTACCAATTGGGATCTTTCTTGCAGGCAACTTTTGAACAATTTGTTTGGGACACCACTTACACCCAGGGAGAGAAGTTTTCTGCAGATCAAGTCATGTCCAAGGCAGTTGAAGGCCTTGCTCTAGACCAAGAACAAGGCTGTTACATATTTTTCATCATCAATGCTGTTAATAATGGTTTCAACAAGATTGATAATGGTGGAAGTTGTTGAGTTATCTTTTTTTAACACCATGCTGAAACTCAGTAATTAAGTTGTTTTGATTAAGATGGTTCATTAGTCTTAATAAAACAAGTTTTTCTTTGAATTTAGAAAAAGTTGAGAGCAGAGATATCGGGTGATAGTTTAATCCCAGTATCATTTAGTCAATGTGAGTATCCAAGCACCTGCTGTCATACTACTCTGTCCTCAGCAAGGACATACTACTTTATCACACCACACCTACTGTCATAGTACTCTGACCTCAGCAAAGCCACACTACTGTGTCATACCACACATGCTTTATTCAAATAATAACACTTTATACCTCTATAGAATCAGCTTGTAACTTTGTACAACACTACTGCAAGTGACAAGGGAATCGATTCTCCTCAAATCAAACAAATTATTTTTTTAAAGGCCAAAACAACTCTATACATGGAGTCTATGTCTGACAATAGCAATTGAGTTTGCATATAAGTGTAGAATTGAGAGGTGGACCTCTGAGGAACACGATGGCAGATGGAGGACCGGTCCGGGCTCAGCCAGTCTCGTGCACTTATCCAAGGACCGGATCGCAGGTACAGCAGAGATCTGCTGAGCTGTAACCGGGCCAAGGTGTATGTACATAATCTTCTTCACAGACATATGAAGATAATGGGCCTAACAGAAGACCCCACATGTAGGCTTTGTGAGGAGGATGAGGAGAGCTCCATACACATCTTTTGTCATTGTGGAGCTCTCTCATCTCTTAGGCATAGGACTCTGGGTGCCGCTTTTCTGGAACCAGAGGATATTAGAAGGGCTACACTCAGGGATATCATGTCCTTCATAAGGGGGACTGGTCTCTTGTGACACTGTCGTCAGGCTTGGGGCGCAAAGGGCCATGGAGTCTAAGCGCGGTGGGCTTGGTGACAGGACCACAACCCGGTGTATCTAATCTAATCTTACATATAAGTAATCAGCTCCAATTCTAGACATTGTCTATATAATACATTAATATATAACAATAATGACTTTTACTAGTCATAAAATCTCTTTACTTGGTTTCTTGAAAAACAGCGAGGATATACATGTTTTAAAGGTATATCCTTTTACTTTTAAGTACTTTTTAAAGGTACATACAAATTTCTTTTACTTTTTAAGTCCATCGAAGTATTATTTCAATGAAAATTTGTAACTTTGGAGAATGTTTCTGAAGTTGTGTTAAGAGATACCAAATAATAAAATATTTGTTAATTTGTACATATTTTTTTAGTACAAAATGAAAATTATTTACTTGTCTAACAATTCAACGATTAATTTACTGTACTTCAATGTTTCAGATACTGAAGAACCCAACATTATTGAACAAGAAGGCAGTTTATTGTTTACTCCAACTATCTCAGAAATGTGCAACGATTCTAATTTTCTCTCTAAGGTTCTCTTATTTTCTTTCTACCTTTTATTTTATAGCTTTGATAAAGAGAAGTGCATTGTTTATTAGTAGTTTCAAACATTTTAAAATTGCTAACTATACAAATGATTTAGCTTGTAGAACAATTCAATGTAAAAAAACGTGTTATTCAAATGAATTTCCTTGTTATACATTTAATTAAACACTACCATCTTTTGCTATATTTATTGTACTAAAAAAGGATTGGTTAAAAAGGATTTGTTTTATAACCACAATGGTCACTGGACAGTAATAAGTGTTATATAAAGTGTGCCATAAGTTACTTGGAAAGTAAATTAGTTTTCAACTTACTAATACTATCTCTATATTGACCTATTATTGTTGTAATTAAAAACCCATTCCTCATTCATACAATGGAACCTATATAACAGGAACCTTGATAATACAAAATCCTCGATAGCACGAATTTCTTCAAATCCCCTTGAACCTCCCATAACACTCAATGTTAAAATAACCCTTATAGCACGAATGTTACTGACCAACTACCTCAATAACACAAGTTTTATTCAATTTTAAAGATAACGATAGCACGAATATGAATAGCCAAACACCTCTATACCACGAATTCGACCTCTGTACGGCCAATTTCCAATGTCAAAACCTCCGTAATACGAAGAAATATTTCAATTTTATTTGTGTGGAAACAGGAAGCTTGACTTCATTTGACGCGACTACTGGTACAATACCGACCTGGAGTCAGACTGTACCTATTAGTATAGATTTTTTTATCTGTGTTTACTTACAGTAGTTTGATTTGTTGTGCAGTGCTGTTCAGTATTAGCGAACGTTTCTCAAAAGGAATTATTTTTGCACTTGCAGCAATAGTCTATATTGATCATTTTATTCCATTACAGTTAGTACTTAATTATTAAATGCTTTATATGGATTTGTCTGTTTGTTTCATTAGTGTTTATTATCCTACCATACTGTAATACTACAGTACTGTATTTCAATTCCAAACATGGCGTTCGTTTATTATAGAACTACCTACTGAATTATTTTTGCCCATTACAGAATTAATCAGTAGCCTACAATACATGGATTTAGTCAATTTGACGTAAGTACGTAGTGCAGTAATTAAACTGATAATAAACTATTTGTTTCATATGAAAACTAACCTCTATACGACAAATTTTTCCCGTTTTAACCTCACTACCACGAACCTTGCCATCACGAAAACCTTGATAACACGAATATTTTTCAATCCCCTTCAGATTCGTGGTATTGAGGTTCCACTGTATGTAGCTTTTCTTTCGTTTTGAATACTTCTCCCCATTTGCAGATGATGTGTTTTTTTTTTCTGAAGACAGGGATGAACAGATGGAGATAACAGGAATTTTAGTAGACAAAACCTGATCAATAGGATTAGAAATTAATGATGGAAAGACTAAGTTGGTTTATTTTAGCTGAGGAAACAATGGTGAGAGAATTTTGAAATATTGGACCATAAATTCGAGCAAATTGAAGAGTTCACATAGCTAAGGGCAGTAGTAAACTGAAAGATTAATGAATTAATGGAAATCCAGAGAATTAATCTGGCAAACAGAAGCATGTATGCATTTAGCTGTATTTTAAAATAAGAATTATTATCACGTAAAACAAAATCAAAACTACACAAGATTATTGTAACTTCAATCCAGAATTTCATCGAGATTACCATGCCGGTATGCCAAAACTGCAAATTGGCAATTAGGTCATGTGTTGGGGTCATGATAGTTCATTGGTTCCTAAGAGGTCACGGAGTTCGTGTGACACTTTCACGGCGGCCAACACACTTTAAGACACGTAACCCTGGCTGGCCCATAGGAGACCCTTCACGTTGGATCAGCATGGGTGGAAGATGGAAGAAAGTGGTGTGTGCGTGGGCAGTTCAGTAGTGAACGCGGTGAAGAGTAGTCATGTAAGTTAGTTAACCCTTTCCCCTCGGAACAGTCTCAGATTGTGTGTCCAGTACAGTTGGCCACACTTGTTTCTACGTGAACTCGGCAGTCAAACCCCTGCTAGTGACCCGTAAGGTTGGATAGCCACCTGGGTTGGCCATGGCTGCTTTATTTACAAGATCGGCAGCCATGGTTGGAACCAATTTTGTGGTCCTTCAGCCTTATTGTGATTGTACCTGGTTTTTAAAGTTTAAATACTACTTATTTAATTTAAATGTTGATCTGAATATTTGTACTGAATATTTAAAGTATGGAGCATTTCTTGATGTAGTTTTTCTTATTATATCTAATATCTATAAAGTTATTAGTATAATATATTTAAAGTATTATTGAAAAACTTTGAACATTTGAGTCATGAAAAATATTTTTTTTTTTTTAATTTTTTCACTATTAATACTTATCTTAAATTACTATTTTTCTATTTTTAACTGATAATTGAAATGTCAAGAAATAAATTATATAAGTGTCATATTAGTATAATCAGTTTATAATATAAAATAATTGCCATATTAGCGGCTTCTCAACTGCCTGATGATCTCTATATACGAGTATGCATCTTAAAAATATTTACTTTTTACCTTTACCTCTTCTTTCTTCACCGCAATCCTCAGACTGGGGAGTCGTCAAATTTCTTTTTTCTTTTCTTCCTCTCAATGTACTGAGATTTCTTTGCCACACTTGTGTATCAGCCTAAACTGTGTAGGTGTGTGTATGTGTGTTCTTCTGTGAATTCTGATGTTGAATGGTAAGGCCTGGTGATGAGATACTACTGTTTAAGGGTTTTAAGAAAAGTGTTGTGGTTTACAATGTTTGAAATTTTATTTGGTAGGAGATTTAGGACTTTAGATCCTGTGTAAGTTGAGGTGTTACTATATTTTATTTTTTATATTTACCATTTTTAGTCTGTGTTGTGGCAAGTCTATATTATTTTTATGTCGGTGTGTTGTAGTTCTGATATTCTGATCTAAGTGAGGGACTGGATTTTTTACCTAGGATGATGGTTTCTAAGATATACTGTGAAAAGACGGTTAGGATTTTTAGTGGGACAAAGAGTGATTTACAGTGTTCTAGGTGATGTCTTCTGCAGATTGTTCGTAGTGTATTTTTTGTAAGATTAGTATTTTTTCCATGTTTGCGGCTGATGTTGATCCCCATGCGGCGATACCATAGCGGAGATGGGAAACGAAGAGCGAGTGATAGGCTATTACAGAAGTTTCTTCGTTTGTTATAATTCGTATTCATCTAATTGCATAGTGTGCTGAAGCTAGTTTCTTGCATAGGTAATCTATGTTTTGTTGCCAGGATAAATTTTTGTCCACAATTATTCCTAAGAATTTGGTGTTGTCTTTTGTTTCAATGTTCAAATCTGTCCAGTTGTCTTCGCTTTGATAGTTATTGCTTGGTGTAAAATTTATATGAGTTGTTTTTTAGTGTTTAATTTTAGTTTGAGGTTATTGCTGTTGTGACATTGTTTATTGCTTCAGTAACTGGTTGTAAGTTATTTTCGTTGTTTGCCGTTGGTATTATAATGGTTGTGTCGTCTGCAAATAAGATGCACTGGTGTCCTTTTAATAGTCGCTCTGGTAGATCATTAATGGAAATCAGAAAGAGTAGTGGGCCTAATATTGATCCTTGAGGAATACCTTTAGTTGTTAGTTTGAGTGATGATCGGGTTTTTACTATTGTGTTGTTAATTAAATGATCCATTTCTACATATTGATATCTGTGGTCTAGGTAGTTTTTAATAAATTTTATTTCGTTGCCCTTAATATTGAGTTTCCTTAGTTTTTGCATGAGTATATTCCAATTCAGGGAATCAAATGCCTTCTGAAGGTCAAGAAAGATTCCGGAGGCGTTCTTCTTGTCTTCCCATATTGTAGCTATGTCTTCACAGAGTTCAGCAATTGCAGTATTTGTTCCGCGTTTCTTTCAGAAGCCATGTTGGCAAGCTGTAAGTAGATTATTTGTTTCTAAGTGATTTATAATTTGGTTGTATATTGTTCTTTCAAGTAGTTTTGATATTGTTGGTAAATTAGAAATAGGTCTATAGTTTCCAGGGTCATGTCTATCTCCTTTTTTGAATATTGGGTAAATTTTTGATATTTTTAAATTTAGGGGAATTTTGCTTTCAGTTATAGAGGCGTTTATAATGTCTATTAGAGGTTTCGTGGTTTCTTCCTTACAGTGTTTAAGTAGTTTCCCTGTAATCTCATCGTATCCTGCTGCGTTGTTAGATTTTATGTGAGTAAACAGTTTTATCAATTCAGTTTTTGTAATTGTTTTGAAATTTGTGAGACATAGTAGGGTATCTGTGATGTTTTCCCTCTCATAGTGAGTAGTGTTTCTGACAATTTTATGGGTTTCTTCATCTTTAGAGTTTATAAATAAGTCGTTTAATATGTTTGCGACTTTTAGCGGGTCGGTGACAATTTTGTTATTTTGGAATAGGCAAATGGGGGGCTTGGTCATGGCTTGTTTGTCCTCTTTTCTCATTTATGGTTCTCCATATCTCTTTATTTTTATTGTCTGATTCTTCTATCTTCTTTATGGTGTGGGTAGAGCGTTGAGTCCTTATAAGTTGGTCGTAGTCAATTTTGACTTTTTGATAAAGATTTTTGTTTTGATTTGTACCACTTTGTTCGTATTTGTCTAATGCATTCTGCAGTTCTTTTCTTTTTAAATTTACATTATCGTTCCAGAATAAAATTTTCTTTTTGTTCAGTATCTTCCTAGTGGTTTTGGGTATAGCATGGTCTAGATTTAATTTTAGGAGTTCGTTGTATTTGTTGTCAATATTTTGTTGATTGTAAATTTGTTGCCAATTATTGTGTTGTAAAAGGTTTTTGAATTCTTCAAGGTTTCGCTTTGTGTATTGTCTATTGGTTTTATAAATCGGGCCTTTTGTACTTATATCTTCTAAGAGTTCACAGATGAGTGTGTGGTGGTCTGAGATAATGTTTTTGTAAGCTAAGACTTTTATTCTTGTCGGCTTTAAATTTGTGTAGCACCCGTCTATACTACTAGATATGGTGGTCGTGGTTCTTGTTGCAGGTATGTCATATATGTTGCATCCATATTCTGTAAGTAGGTTAGACAGGTCTATTATACTTTTATCTTGGGGTCTGGATATATCGAAATTTGCATCGCCTAGTATTAGAAGATTTGTTTTGTTTTTCATAAGTTGTTGTAAAGTATGTGTTAATTTCTCAAGGAAGTCCTCTATTTTTGTGCTAAGTGATCTGTAGGTTGCTAATAGTATTATACTTTCTTTTTTTAATTTAATGTTAATTACTATGGTTTCAAAAATACATTCTTCTGGTTTGCTCATTTCATTTAATTTGATCTCATTAACTTGGATTTGAGTGTTTATATCTAGATAGATTGCAATTCCTCCCCACCAATGGTTTTTTCTACAATAATAACTTCTTAAAGCATATCCTTCAATGTGTGTTTGCAATAAATTTTCTTCTTTAAGCCCATGTTCGGAGATAATAAGAATGCGTGGTTTTTGCTTGTTTATTCTACTTGTAATTTATCCAGTTTACTTTGTAAGCCTCTCCGTATGTTAAGATGAAGAATTCTTAGAGATTTAGCTTGATTTGGAATCCCATTGGAGTGAGATGCTGCTAGTTCACCGGAGAGCCGGAGGCTACTTCGAGGTTTGGGGGTTTCTGTTTGTTTTCAATCAGGGTTGGTGTTTGGCCTGCTTTTGGAGTGTGGCTAAGCGCATTTATAATTTGATTTGCTTGGATCCAAGATCCGTTCTCATTTAGGTGTATTCCATCCCAGCTGAGGTGGGTTTCTTTAAGGATATTTGTGTTATCTATAAAGTGGATCTTAAGCTGTGAGCACATGAATTTGAGAGCTTTATTTGTTTCCTCGATAAATACCTTGCGACAGTCGTCTCTGTATAGACCCAACATACCAGTCAGTTTCCGGGAAACGTTTTTTGTTTGCTTCAATGGTCAGCCATAGTGGCCTCATAACGTGGTTTGGGGTTCTGGATTGCCCTATGTTATTTGATCCCGCCTGGATGACTACTTTCTTTGGGAGTTTGTTTTGGTTACTAAGAAAATTACTTACATCCTGTATTTTTCCTCTGCGTATAACAATCTGATTAGCTTTTGGAAACAGGCTTGAGTTTTCTTTAGTTAAAATTTCTGCAGTTTGTTGCATTAGGGAGTCACCAATAATGAGCGGACTATCTAAGTTTTTGCTATTTTCAATTTAGAGTCTTTGGGGGGTTTTGCCTTGTGCTCCATCTACAGTGTTACGTGGAGTCTCAGCGTTCTGAGCGTCGGCTCTGGGTAGGCCGGTTTGGAGGGGGTTGCCGTTTTTATTAAGGTCATAGATAGTGTTTTCTAGTCTAAATATTATTTCAGTGTTTATGGCTACTATTTCTGAGAGTTTATTTTTTTCGGCCTTCAGTATATTTACTTCCTGCTTTAGGGTGTTTATATCATCCATCAATATTTTTATGATTTCATCAAATTGCTTAGACAGATTTGGATTTGTTGACATTTGCCTGCATGCGAGAGATTTGCACTGCGAGCAAACCCAGGTTAGGCTAGTTTGATCTTTTTTTAGGAGCTCATACTGCTCCTCTGTCAGGTGAACACAGTGAGTATGGTACCAAGTTTCATCGTTACAGTTGCATGACACTGCTGGGTAGGTCTCAAGAATTTTCTTTTTGCAGATAGGGCAGAGATGAGCTGGGTCTTATAGGTTTGGGCTTACGAGATTTTTGCTCTGGATTTAGGCCTAGGATGTTCTTTTTCAGTTTAGGAGGAATGTTTGGGCCTGGATTTGATGTAGGAACACCGGGGATTAAGTTAGTCTAGGTCAGGAGAGAGTAGGCCCTACTGAATTTGTGTATTTCTTTATTATTTTTTTTGTTTTGTTTATTTATTTTTTTTTGTTTTGCTATTTTTTTGTATTTTATGTAATTTGTTTTGTTACGTATTTGTATTGAGTGATTTTAAATGTAACTTTCTTTGTTTTGGTGTTTCCCTGTAAGTCTGAAGGTTTTTATGTAGTGTAGAATAAATTCATTTGTGGTTTCAAGTGAAAGTGGCTAAATTTATGCCTGAGTAGGGTATTATGTGTTGTATGGGCAATTTAGCTCTGATGATTTAGGTTGCCAGCCTGGCGGTAGATGGTGATGACGGCTTCTTCTCAGGTCGCCATATTAGAACACAATTTAAGAATTTACTCACGGCCTAACATGTACTTATTATCAGTTAAAAAGTCCTATTTTTCTTTCGAGAGAGAATTGTTGGATCAGCTGCTTGTAGATGATATAATTTATGAGTCCATTCATTGTGTAGTGGAGGTGTTTGATGTAGTTCAATATCCTGTGGAGTTCTTCTATACTCTAAGCTCACCAGGAATCCCCCCTCATAGTACGTACTCACTTAAAACTACATTAAGTGTGAACACCTGACACTTAATGAAGTTTTAATTAATGAAACATACAATTTTGGAATTACAAGTTTTGTAATATCTAGTTTTGAAATAAATCAGTTGTTGAAATTTTGCTGAGTATGATACTTTTCAAAAAATATGCTAGGACAAATACTTGGATACTAAAACGCAAACTAAATAACTATTATTTACAATTACATTCAGTATTTTACAACAAAATAGAATATTTACAATAATTAACTATTTAAACAACAAATAAAATGCACTAAATCAACAAATCTCACTCAATAACACTTAATTAAAGAAGTTTGAAAGCAAAATCCAGCTGGTAGAAGACCCTGAGAAAGGCTAAAAAATCGCTGGAAGGACCAGGTGGAGAAAGATTTGAGAAAATTAAGAGGACGGCAAGAAGGTTGTGAAGACAAGGAGAGATGGAGGCAAATTGTTAGCGAGGCTAAATAACACTGTCCATATGATTAAGTAAGAGTAAGTATTTCTACCAATAAAATAGATACATTTTCTTGTGTACACATTAAGAAAATTCAGATCAAATATATGAAATGCATTTCACTTTTTAAAATAACCATGACTTTTCAAGGTTAAAACATCTGTGACTCAAACTCTAAGTGAAGTGTGCAGCACAAATAACTGTTCAATTGGCATAGAAACTAAATGCGAAGAGTTTATTGAAGTTGCAGAAGAAGAATTAAATAAAATAATCAGCAGGAGAAGACGATCACTTCCTGAAAGAAATATTAATATTAACTTTAAAGTAACAGGTAATTCTAATTGATAAATTTCCAATTTAAATCACGCTATCTATTCAAGAGAAAATCTTAGTTTTGCAACATATAAAAATGGAGCTATTTTGTACCATAGTTGAACCATAAAGTTATATCACCATGGTAAAGTTTTATGAATCTAATTTCTTACATCAATCTCATGATTAGTACGGCTGCAACTGTTGAAGTAGCAGCGCAAGTATGCAACATTACCAAGTATGACTGCAGCTGTTGTGACCCTTTTCAGTATTATACTAAATTGGTAGTTATGTTGTCCTGGACTGTTTATAGTTTATAAACAGTCCACTAAGTTGCACGAGCAATCAAAACTGTCATCTTGGTTGATGTCATTATCAGTTGTCAATTAACCAGTGTTTTGTTTGTTGTGATGTCTAATGATTGTTGTATTCTTAATTTAGAGCTAGTTGATGGTTATAATTTATTGTAAATAATTTTGTTGTGATTCATAATTTATTTTCATTCTATAAAATGGCATATTGCAAAAAGTTCAGCTATTACTAAATTCAGATATTATATTTTCATAATATATATTCATAGTTAATACTAGGGTTGTTCATAAATCAAGGTCTCCAACCAGCATTCGATGTAATGGAGCAAGCCAGCATAAATCTAACACCAGCATCATGATCCTTGCTTTCCCCACCACTATTTTGGTCGGTCGCCATTTTCCTACGATGCACAGTTTTGGCTTGGCAGCCATTATAAAGATGGAAGATGGGCACTCCAGCCAAAGGTGAGTTGCTGTCTGTGATAAGATTTCTGTGGTTTAAGGGGGCAATCCCTACTGAAATAATAATAATAATAATAATAATAATAATTTATTTATTCCTTCAAGAAAAACACATACAAAACATACAACACTTCTTAGGAATTAGAGCTAATTACAATTCCAGTAAGGTGATTAGCTTTACAATACTAACATGTAAATAACACAATAATACAGTTCAGTATTACACAACTAAAACAGTCAACAGTGCTTAGCCCCGTGGTGCTTGCAATAGACCTACGCTGTACATAAACGCAATGCCTATATCTAAGTGAAAGAGAAAAACAACCATTTTAAATTATGCTAAAATATATTTCAGCAAATACGAAAAATACGAATAGACAAACAATTAAGCACAATTCAATAATTAAAAATAGACAAATATTATTACTAATTATTAATGTTGTAACAATTTAATAATCACCCAATTGTGAGTTACTGTATCAATAAATAAGTGTGTATATACATATATATATATATATATATATACATACATATATAAAAAACACTAAAATGATAAAGCCAATAAACTGTGCACAGTATATAAACAATAAGTAATTACAATACAAAAGTTAAATTATGCAACCAAATTATTCAACTAATAATTACTATCAACACACACTGATACAATAAAAACATATGCTACAAATTTAGAACACTACATATGATTATACTATACTTTCAACTAAACCTAAACTTGTACCTCGTATAGATAGCTTACATCCGGTGTGTTTAGTAGCCACTCTCTCAGTTCTCTGCAAAAAAGCTTTAAAGAATTGCATAATTTAATCTCATCCGGAATATTATTAAAAAATTTAGGTCCGATATAACAAAATGATTGTCTAAATAATTCTTTTTAACTTTGGGAAGCCTAAATATTCTACGCTGTATGTTTCTTGTATTGTATGCTAATTCAAATGTTCCGTCATTACCGCTTCGCAGGTAAAAAACCCTTAATACCTTATAAATAAAAAGATGTTGGATAGGTAAAATATTTAAGTGGCAATTTAATGGGAAAGAAGAATCTCTTAGTTTTTTCCTCAGGATTATTCTTATGAAAAAGTTTTGACACGTCCTAATTTTTTCTGTAAGATATTTAAATGTACTGTCCCAGCAAACAATACCATATTGAATTTTAGAATGTATCAGAGAATAATATAGCATTCTCAACAGAGTTATATCACACAAATTTCTTAGATAGTAAAACGTTCTGATTGAGCTTCTAATTTTACCCTGCAATAATGTAATATGTTCAATCCAGTTAAGTCTTTCATCTAAGGTAACTCCTAAATATTTAAATGAAGTAACTCTTTCTATAACTTTACAGGTACAAGCAGTTTCGTATTAAATAAAATCCATCGCCAGTTGACCAAACTATATGAAGAGAGGTGTATGGAGATTAAAAATGTGTGTAAGTGGTATAAGGAGTTTGCAGAAGACTGTACAAATGTTCACGATGGTCGTCACAGCAATGCCCGTCGTTCAGTTCCAAATGAGACAATGACAAATGTTGAGGAACTTTTGGTTGCAGATCGGCTTATAACTGTGCAAGAGATTGCTGAACAATTAGAGAATGTCTCTAACACTTCTGTGGACAAGATTTTGATGGATATTTTGAAGTATAACATGGTGTGCGCCAGGTGGGTACCGACAATGCTTACCAATGAACACAAAAGGAAGTTTATTGAAAGTGCTTGTAATTTTCTGTGACGTTACCGGGAAAAGGATGATGAATTTTTTGAATCAAATAAGACAAGGGTTTACTACTTCATGCCAGAGACTAAGAAGCAGTCAAAACAATGGCAACATCCAGTTCTCCAAGTGTTAAAAATTTTAAGCAAATGCCGTCAACTGGGCAGGTGATGGCTTCTGTATTCTGGGACAGGAAAGGAGATTTCTGCTGGTTGAATTCCTAGAAAGAGGTACATCAATTAACGCAGAAAGACGCTGTGAGACACTAACAAAGTTACGCTGGGCTATACAAAACAAAAGGAAAGGTCGGTCGACAAAGGGCATTTGCACCATAACAACGCTCGCCCGCACCATGATGGACCTCATCACCAAATTTGGGTAGGAAATCATTGACCATCCTCCATACAGCCCTGATTTGGCCCCCAGTGACTACTATTTGTTCCCCAATTTGAAACAACATTTCGGGGAAATGAAATTCTCAAATGACAAAGAGCTGAGGGCAGCACTAATTCACCATACAACTAAATAACTAAACACAGAATGCTCAGGGTATATGGAAAACTGTGCATGTTGTTCATCCAGGACAAACACGTTTCAACTTCTTAGTGCAAGTTCCCTACATTCCTGCACGAGTCGGCGAGAGAGTGGTATGATGCGGGTATGAAAAAGCTTCCGGAGTGACTCCAAAAGTGTGTTGATCGTGATGGCGACTATGTTGAAAAATAGATAAAAGTCCAAGATTTCAGAATATGTAATTGGGTTTTTAATAAATTGATGTGTACTATGTGACTAAACTTTGCGGACTTTAATTTTTGGACAACCCTCGTATTATTGTTATTTTCTTTTTTTAAATTTAACATGGTTATAAATAAATAACTTCAATATTAAAGAAACTACTTGACTTAACACGTTAACTGCAACGGACATTTTCACTTTCTTCCCTGTATTGCCAAACTAAACCACCGTTTTTATTTATATAATGTCAGTGTAGGGACAATATATACAGGGTGGACAGAAGTTAGTGTTAAAAAATTTTTCTGGTGAAACTACCACATATTAGTGACAAACAAATGGAAATATTATTATCTTCACCCCAACATATTTAATAAATAGACATTTTTATTGTTTTTTAATAAACATTTTTTGTTTTAGTAAAACTTAGTTTTCACCACTATTCATTAACATTTTTTCCTTTTTGGCGTGTTTTTTTAAATCTACACAACATTTTACATAGGAATTCAAGGTAAAGAAATTTTTTATTGTGAGTTTATTATAAATGAATTTGTAACAAAGTGAAATTTTAGGCTTTTTTAAAAATAAGTCACAAGATATACAGGCCGAGAACTTCCTTAAAATAGTTACTGAAGAGAGGCCAATAACAGAAAAAACTTTCCCGTTTTTTAAGCTTTAAAATGATGTAATACAACTGTACTCTCATACAATAAGTTTGACCGTTTAAATTTTCTGGAAAAATGTGCTGGCCTATAAGTTGATTTCCGATGACACCGTCCCATGGCTGCTCAACAGTGATATTGAGCAATATCACTTTTTGAGAAAGATCCTGTACACTGATGAGTCTACCTTTACTAGGGCTGGTGTTTTCAACACGCATAACATGCATCACTGGGCCGAAGAAAATCCAAAAGTGTCCAGAGAAAGTTCTTTTCAAAGACATTTCCAAGTCAACGTATGGGCCGGTGTCATTGGAAAATAGGCCAGCACATTTTTCCAGAAAATTTAAACAGTCAAACTTATTGTATGAGAGTACAGTTGTATTACATCATTTTAAAGCTTAAAAAACGGGTAAGTTTTTTCTGTTATTGGCCTCTCTTCAGTAACTATTTTAAGGAAGTCCTCGGCCTGTATATCTTGTGACTTATTTTTAAAAAAGCCTAAAATTTCACTTTGTCACAAATTTGTTTGTAATAAACTCACAATAAAAAATTTCTTTACCTTGAATTCCTATATAAAATGTTGTGTAGATTTCAAAAAACACGCCAAAAAGGAAAAAATGTTAATGAATAGTGGTGAAAACTAAGTTTTACTAAAACAAAACATGTTTATTAAAAAAACAATAAAAATGTCTATTTATTAAACATGGTTGGGGTGAAGATAATAATATTTCCATTTTTTTGTCACTAATATGTGGTAGTTTCACCAGAAAAATTTTTTAACACTAACTTTTGTCCACCCTGTATATGTTAAAATATTTCATTATAGAGAAAAAAAACAATAAAAAGTGGTGGGGGTATTTTAGTACCGATCGTGTTGGCAAGAATTTTCTTCAAAGTATTAGGCTATGTAAAAATTGTATTAGGGTCGCGATGGGGTCGCTCCCTGATTTCATTACTTGCACGGCATTTTCTTTGTACTTTTGGTAGTACAGCCGGTACAGTTGACTAAAATGATGCACTCAGCTGTTGTTCCGTCCACTAGCGTTTGTTGCTGTCCTAGTTCCTGTGTAAATCTAGTTTCGCACGCTTTACAGCTGTTGTTTCTCTAGCGATGTGTCTCAGTCTGCTGTTATAATAATGGAGTACGCGCCACTACGATATGGGCATTTCATCTTTAGTGTTTTCCAGTGATCAATATGAACCTCGAATTTTCAGTAATTAGTACCTGTGGGTTGTAACCTACATCGCAGTGCAATTTCAATAACCTACTATCTATATATACTGAGAAAAATGATAAAAACAGTACCTTGAAAACAACAAGCTTATCGGATTAAAAACTTTCTAATAACCTCTTATCAGATAATATTTACTTAATAGGGCAACAAAATGGACAAACATTTTATCCACAACATCCCTATCAGAAATGAAATCACCCGATAAGAAGATATGTCCAAACATTTTGCCTATAAAATGTCATATCAGATAACATTTCTGATAACCTAAGGATGTACAAATTATGTATAAAAATAATGTCCATAACTGTCCTATAAGAAATTATCTTCTCCAATAACCAATATTAATAATTAGTAACCCAACCTTAAAAATGTGTAACATTTTACATAATCGTTATACTTTGCCAATAGACACTAATTAACAAATACTAACGGAATTTTTATTTTATCCTAAAAAGTATATACAACTAATTATTCTAAATATCTAAAATAATAATATACTATTTATTTATTGTTTATTTTGCATAAAATAAGCATAATTTTGCATCTTATTTGTTTACAATTTTCGTAAATAATTTTGCTGACCCTATTGGACCGGCCTTAGCAACACAAATTTATACCCTAGCTCTGAGTTAAATGCCCATAAAAATATATTCTTCTGGTAGCCATTTTTTTTTGACATAGTGCAACTTAACTAGAGTGCTGATAATATAAAGCTGCTTATAGCTTTTTTTCTAAACCACTACAAATCATGAATTGCTGACCCGATCGGGTCGGCGGTGATCGTGAACCCCACATCTACTGCCGGCCTGATAGGGTTGGCATGGCAGTTAACATGTTAAAAAGCTCACCCTTTTAAGCCCTGCAAACAAAGAAAAGAAAATCCTTAATCAATAGTTTGAATAGGTTCATAAAAAAGAGATTTATCTTATTAAGTTTCTTATATCAAATTCCCATTTCATTACTCCCTAGTGATACTTCAGTAAACTTATGGTTACCCTACACTAATAACATTCAATAAACTTTGTTATTACACCAGTGGAGGCTCATGAAGTACTAACCTGGCGTTCACTCATAACTATAAAATATCCCTCTTTGGGGAAAAATGGGAGGTTGAAGGCTTTTTAACACTGGCAAGCTAAAGTATTGTATTTCTTACGGCCGCGAATCAGCTTTTTAATCCTTCCCCCTTATGAGCAGCAATGGACACATCCGTCACAGCCTACCCCTCTCCACCCCAGAACTCTTTGGTAGCACACCACCACTATGGATCCTCCCACAGTGAGCAAACGTTTATTCCTGTAGCAAAGTTTTTTTTTCATGTTTATTCCTGCAATTTTTTTTTCATAAGCCCTGCCGAATCGCCCGCAACCATCGGCGCCCTGCACCCGCCCGCAGTCTGCTTGCCTGCCCGCGTCTGATCTCACCCATCAGCGAAGCCTTTTACGAACGTGCATGCACAAACCTGTCTAAATATATTAATAAATTATATCTCGCTGGTTTGTTGACCGATTTCAACCAAAAGTTGTTAATACTGTGCAGCTGGATAAGGCCTTCTTGGTAGTAACATTTAAGTTATATTTATTTTAGCGAAAAAAATTTTAACTTTTAAAAACTGTATTAGTTTGATATAAAATTGTTATTTCCTTTTATTCTGGAAGACTGTCTTAGTAAAAGTATATGTCCCATGGTTGGGATCGAACCTGAGATACTGGCGTAAGTGTTGGACATTTTGGCACTGAGCTATACCATAGTGCTACTGATGTTGGATTAATGGTGTTTTATAAGGGGGGGGGTCTTATTATTATAATCTACCTCCCTTGCTATCCTGTGAATAAAAGGACATTGTGCAATCCCTATTCATAACAATAATTCATTTGGGGTTTATTTAAAAAACATACGCAACACTACATAGATATACATTTATTTCCTTGGTACATACACATAATGTACATATCTATATACACACAAATATATGATATCTAACAATGAACATATATAAGGTGATAACACATGAAATATCTAATTAAAATAAAACTTTAATACCTTAAACACATTATTTAGAGCACAGTTGAATTTTGAGTCCTTGTGGTAAAAACAGTGTACCTTCGATTCATTCAAGCTTTTCAGCTATGGAAAATCTTCCAACTCCAATACATAGCAGTTTTGGAAATGTTCCTTAATATATTCAGCCTTTTCTTTGCCTTTTATAAATACACAAGAGTCTTGCAATATGGCTGTAAGTAGCCGGTGTAAATCCTGGATTGTTACATCTCCACTATCCCAAAATAGACCATAATGGTATTCCAGGAACAACTCTTCCATCGTTTAGTGTCTTAATTAAAATATGTATATGGCGATCTCACAATCAAATGTTGGGTGAATCTCTCGTCCTTCGATACAACTGCCAACTCTTGATGATAAACTGGTTAAAATTATCTTTACAATCTTGAAAATCTAAAATGATCTCCATACTTGCCTACAAGGCAAAATATACAGCTACACTGATGAGATACAATGTGTACGTCCCTTTTTACCTTCAAAACAAGCTGACCTTGAACCTTGAGTCATTAATTGTAGTCAACAATGGCGTTCTGTACTTGGTAATTTCAATAACGTTGTCGAATTCTCCGTAGACCAGGCAGTTGATTGACTCCATTAAGGCTGCACCAAATCTCACTTCGATTCACAGACTCCCTCTTCTGATCAGGTTCCAATGATGCAAGTTAGCCATCAGGTCCGGAGTAAGATTGAATGCAAATATACATTGGGGTACATTTCTCTTGATATAGCATTACCTCCGTTGAAATAATGAATCCCGCTTCCAGAAAACAATGTCTGGTAACATTGATTGTAGAAGTTGTTAACAGCAAAGTTTGGTTGTAGAGGTCTGGTTGGAGCTTGCTGTCCGTCAATATATATTGAAAGAAAATTAGTTAAAGTGCTGAAAGTTGAATGGGTTGTGTTCCCTGTACCCGTTGAATGCCTTGTTTGTCACAAATCCCAAAACAATCCTCTTTGGCAGCTGCCCCAAGTATACATTGTCTATAGTCTTGCTTTGAATATCACACGGTATAGTAAAGGCCTTTACATCGACTCTTGTAATTGGGTACTTTGCAGAATAACACTCTAGAGCCTTTGCGTGATTAATCAGTAGTGTCGGATTTATTTTGACTCTCCTTACCATAAGACTAGCTTCCATTATGTAAACTTTGAAATCACTCTTTGTGAACTTTGCGTCCCTTGACCGCACAAGTTTTACCCTTACTTCCACACCGTTCAATAAATACTTATTTTGATGAAATATATCACAGTATAAATGCCCCGTAATATCGACTGGATAACTGTTGGTGAAAAACGATTGCCGCTTCACAAGTCCAATGTTGGCATCTTCTATATTGTTCATTTTTCCTGCAGTGTCAGTTACCCACAGTGAGGACGAAAGATGAGATGACAGCCTCAGATACGTAGTTTAAAAGAGAATATATGCTCTGTATAGATACGTAGTCCTATTCACTGTAACGAGTTTTTGATATATACATCCACTTTACTAAATAATGAATCAAGAAAGCTGTTCACAGGTCCAACTCTGTCACTTGCTGCAGTCAAAGCAGAGCCTTGGTTAACAATCTTTACTTTCAAGTTAAAATGTGTATTAAATCAATGTACTCGTCTCCAACTCTGGTGACAGTTAATTCTATTGGAGCATCATCAGAAATTGATGCCATAGGTTTGTAATGCACCACTGACCAAGTTCAATACTCATTTGAGTGTGTGGTAGAGAAAACAGATCGAGTTCGGGCTTGGAACGTTCCATCCATTGATTGTGGGGAAAAGCCATCATTCGAAAATATATCCGGTTTAAACTTCTTGGGTTTACTTTTAACAGTTGACCTTTTTGGGGTCTTCTTAGTTTCCTGCTTCTTGCAATGTTGTTTATTCTTTGATTTATTGTTAGCAATCCAGTTGTTCTTTATTTTACCAGAAGCAGCTCTTGAAGTGTTCAATCTCCGTCGAGGCTTAATTTATGACGAGTGTCAGTAATTTCAGGAGCTTTATACACAGTAGCTGTAGGCAGAGGGGCACGGAAAAGACCATGCAACAAACTTCCTATACTTGGCATGTTGCCTGGTCAATGTCACGGATACTGATAGTGGGGGTATTTCGTAATTAAATTATATCCATAATCTGGGAGGCTGAGACTCATGAATTAAATTTACTTGGGTAGCCTTTCCATTTTACCAAAACCCTTTTTTTCTTTCCACTACCTTTCATTTCCAATATCTGTTCAATCTTGTAGGATTTGTTCTTGGAAATAGTTACTTTTTTTAATTCTAATTCGTAAAATGTCCCCTCAATAATATCCCCACTTAGATCTTTTAGTACGTAGATGGGAAATGGGTGTCTTATAACACGTGATATTGTAAACACTCCTCTGTGATATTGTTGTAACCGTGTGTGATGGCTTGAGTGATATCGTAATGATATGATAATGTACCGGAATGTATTCTTTATGTAAAAGATCTCCACAATCTGTGTTTTAAAGTGTTTAACAACCGCTCCACCACAGCTGCCTTTGTATCCAGAATCCTAGTAGGTTAGAAGTTGATGTTGTGTTTCTTGAAGAATGATTTAGATAACACTGATATAAACTCCTTTCCCTTGGCGGATTGTATGTTTTGTGGTTTCCTGTTATCTGATTCAAGTATGTCTTCTAGAGCTTTGTTTATTTCTTTTCAGTCTTTCTTTGTAGAATTCTGACCCACGTATAGTCGTATATTTTGAAAACACATCTATAGCTACCAACAGATACTTGTATCCGTCATTGTATTTACTAGATTAGTAAATATAACCAAATCTATCTGCCAGAGATCATCAATATTATTCACGACATACTTATTCCTTGGAAACAGTTTTCACTTTGATACGTGTGGTGTGTAAGCATCCTGGGCCCATAGCCAATCAGTAACTTGAGTCTTTTATATTTCTTTCTCGCTTTATTTACTGATGGTTCACGCCCAGAAAAACATGAAGATTCACCCAAATTATAATATTTGTTTTGCAAATATTTATTCATTTTAATGTATACAAAAATGTCCCCAACTAACTAACCTAGCCGTAGGTCTTAGAGGTGATAGAGTATGTCTACGTTTTCTCGAGGTGAGAGTAGGGAATGATGGTCTTGGTGAAGGAACACTCGCCGAAGAAGGGCCTGGTGATGATGGTTGTACCGGTCTTCAAAGAGGTTTGCCAATAAACTCTTGAGGAATATTAATAGTGGTCAGTGCTTCCAAAAAATGTTTCCAGCCTGTAGGGCTACCAGTCTTCCTTGACCTTACTACGTCGCAGACCAAATCAGTAATGTTCGATCTAGTGATGATAACATTTTTTATACTGACTTCTTTTTTATACTGACTGTACCATTTGATGATGTCACTACTACAGAATCTTTTAAATAATAACTCACCTTTGGTTCTCAGTGCCTTGAGTATCATGCCAAGTATTTCTGCTTGGAATGATTTGTTTGTATCGTTTCTGTTTGGTGTTTCCATTATAGTAATTTCAGCGGGCTTTCGTAACTCATTGCTTCACTTCTGTGTTGTCTTCGTTGTAGTAATTTCTGGTACTAGGCCCGTTTACTACTATCCTTAACATCCTGTGACTGTAAAATATTGGACAAGTCATTTTCGATTGTGTTTAAGGTTTCGTCTTTTATTGGGTTGTTTAGTCTTTGTAATACGTCAGGTGAAATGAGTACCATCTTCTTTGCATTATTCATTCTTCAAGGCTTGTATTACCGATGCAGTAATTAATGGTATAATGTCTTCTCTTCTTACAATCTGTGTTCTTTTTGACTTCAAGGACACTTTAGATTTGGATAGGGATCTAATATATTTCCTTTCCTTATAAAGCCTATTCCTTTGTGAAGGCAAAAGGGGCACATTCAAAATTTTCAATGCACATTCACAAATGGCTGTAACTAAACTCTTGTCAGCAATCTTAAGTAACTGTGATTGTGGTTGTGATTTTAAATTCACCAGAGTTTCAAGGAGTTCAAAATTATTTATGTTGACACTACGAGACATTACAAACGACTGATCAAATAATGTACTGGCTCTTACCAATAGTTTGGAAGGTTTAGTCAGTGTTCAGCCAACACTGTTTCAGCGGACACCGGGCATTAAAATGCCACTCGGAGAGGTACCTCCAATGCCACTATATGGTTTTTTATTGCTTTTTAATTTAATTTTTTTAATTTTGTTTTGTATGTAACTTGTATCTTAAAGGTATGAAATCTATCATAAATACGGTTCAAAATCATTAGATACCTTTGATATTAACAACCCCTGACAAAATTCTTTACCGCTACCATAGTTCATATCAAACCAAAAAGGGTAGTGAAATAATAATGGAATGCTGTCCACAGAAACAATAGTATAAATACTTAATGTTTAACTCAATTCTATTTATAGAGAAAATGTGGAAAAGAAAACCAACTTCTTGCTGAAAAATAAGATTTATTTACAAAACTTCTCCAAAGAATTCAAAACAACAACTAGTATGAAAAATAACAATAGAAGTTTAGCCTTATTCAGTCCATTGGTGTTTTGTGCCAAAAGGCAATGTATTTAAATCATCTATTCTACACCTTTTATTGTAGACAACCTGAAATCGTTTAGATTCTCCATGAGTAATAATCATACCCAGCTTTGGGCGTGCAATTTTTACCGGTATTGGCACTACAGCAGCAGGTTCATCCTCTGTGACTACTTTTTTTAAACTTGTCAAAATTCACAAGAGGAGCAGATCTAAAATTAATAGTGAGTCCCAGGACCTTACAAACTATAGGTAAGATTCCTGATCCATTACTTATTTTATGTGCATAGTTTTTGGTCCTCCGGATACAAACTCATCAATAAACGATCCGTCTCCGTATGATGATAATTCATCTGTCATGTCACCCAGGAATTCGCCAGTTACAACAGTAGGCTCCCCTGTTTTCTGAGTATATATGATACTATCTGTATCAAAATAAAGGACTCGTTCTTGAAGAAGCTCCAGATATGAATAAAGCTTGAGTCTTGCTTCAGCGGTAACAAAGGCAGTGATCACTAAGTTGGTGTAGGGATGAGGTGCTGTAGCTTCTCTTAATTCTTGCCAGTTTATGAACATAGTTTGGTCACTGACAAGTATAATCTCATCCACCTCTACACCAGGGTCGGCGAGGATGGCTAGGAGCTGTGTTTGATCATTGACAATATAGTCGAGGAAGGCCATCTCTCTGACCCCATTTCCCCCAAAAGCAATTCATTCAATGCTTACTTATTGACCTAAGGTGTGGACTTTACAATATATTTTTGGGATTGAGAATCATGTTCTCTCGTTCTTTGTAGGACCGAACATACTCCACCCTCTGTTCTTCGGTTTTACACAGTCAGGCCAGCCACTCGCCTCTCGTTTTAATTTAAAAAATTTATCAACATACTGAGCAAATAATCCTCCAGTCCCTTTTGCAGAATCATAGTTTGTAGTTTCATACTCCCAGATTTCATGTATTTTTACTATTTTTTTATCCCAGGGACAATGCCTTCTTCAATCCGCAGAGGACCCATGTATCAGAAAGAGTCCTTTCTTCACCCATGTGCCTGCAGTTATTTTGGTTCATGGTCTCTGCTCAGGGGAAATCAAAGCTTTCCATTAAATCTCACCAGGAGGACAGGGTGATAGAGCTGATCCGGTGGGAGCACGTCAGGCTAATTAAAGCTGTGATATTACTTATATCTTGAGGACAGTTATTTCCAACGTGGATCCGGGGATGTCTGATGGGGAAAGTGCTGTACTTACAGATGAAGGAGTACAAGCTGCATACATCACTGTAAAGAATCTTTTCACTGTTGCCAGCCTTATGGTAAAGTTTTACTGCATTTGTTCAACCTCCAAAAAATGCTTCTCTTGGGTCAAGAATAGGAGAATCAATTTCATTGTGAATTTAATGAATATATCTATAACCAGGTCTCTTTTCCTCATTAATTCAAACTGACAGCTCCACATTTCAATCACGGTATAACCATTGTGATGCAACAGTTCTGTTTTGTCTAGGGTTTTCTCATATCTGCTGCCCATAGTTTCACTTGAAGAGTTCTTCATGGAGTTGACACAGTTCTTGAAGCAGAGTGGACAACCGTGGAAGAAACAGTCATGGTATTGCAATAGTCTTCTCATCTCCTTCTCCACTATATCCATCCATTTTGAGTTCACAGATCTTCTTTTCTCGTCCATTGCCAGCGTGCTGTATGTTGATGCTCTTAGAGTGGGCTTCCCACATTAGCCCACAGAGAGCTTCCCTGGACTGACGGTGGACACGGCAATACCCACCAGCTGGCAATACAGAAATCATATCTTTTCTGATAAAATTAGTTCTGTATACTTTCATGCAGGCTCCAGCAATAGTAATGGCCTGTCTGAAAAGATCAATGTTGTTATGTCCATAAAAACCTTCCCTGAACTTGAGGCAGGCTAGTCGTAAGATGTACTCATCTCTTGAACAGTATTTTAACACTTCCGCCTTAAAATAAAAAGTGTAGTAGGGATCCTGACAGTGCTGTATACTAGTCGAAGAATGACTTTCGGGCATCGATGTCATGTCATCACAGCTGTATGTCTCATGAGGAGGAAGCGGTCCGACGTTGTTAGCGTTCTCTATTTTATTGAAGTGATGGGGGAAGTAACCTTTTGGAATGTCCCCAAGATTAAATGTTTTCAGGAGTTTTGCCAGTCCTTCCAACAGAAAATTTAATGAATCTATGAAATATAAGTGAGAATATTTTAAAGATTGGATCTTCATACCAGACATTATCAGCTCAGGAGCCCATCATAAGATTTAAAATTATGAGCAATTACCATGACATCATGGTACTGTGGTTGAGTTTCACCCAAATAAGCCACAAAGTCCTTGACCGTTGTCAGTCCCTGGAAAACACTTTTCCGTACTGTATGGTACGGAACACAGAATGTACATGTATGGTCAGACTCTCAAACACCTAAGCATGTTGGGCACACTTGCTTGGTTATGCACAAGTTGGGTATATGCTCAAAGGAGCCTGGCCGATCGGGAACAGGTATCTCTTGAGTACATTCAAAATCAAAAAAGACAAAGAGGGAAGGTTTCTTCGGGGCGAACTTCTTAGCTGGTTGGACATAACATAAATGATTTGGCCCAACATATTTCTGACATATGGTACAGAGGTTCTCCCCACAAACATGAACTCGTTCTTGATGCTCAAGATGTAGGTATGAGGACACGTTGCATTTAAGCAAGTACTGGCAGGCATTTCTTTTGCCAGATGAAGGCATAAGGTGACGCTGATAGCATACTTGTCCATAGAAGGACCAGTTGCAGACATTACAATTGACTCTCACAGGGTCTTCACAATGTCCAGGCAGTATGTATGCCGGACACTTGTTTGGGCATCGGTGGCGAGTTAGAGTATTTGAGTCGGCATATTTACACGGTCCGCAGAATGATTTGGCAGAGAATGCACCAGTGAATGAGGTTATTACATTGAAATGTTTGTCTCCATAAATCAAATCTATATATTTCCGTGGATGACTTGGAGAACCGACTGGGCCTTCGAAAATTGTCTCTCTTCCACGGCGATCTTTATCATCAAAAACTGTGTAAAGTTCTCAGATAAGTGATGCTAAAACTGTCCAATCTCTTCATTACTCCCTCTGTTTTCAGGCATAGTAACCCTAGCTTCAAGACACAGTTGTCGGGCCTCTGTAATTTGATAATGTTCCCGATGATTTGGTCTACAATTATGATCAGAGTTAAAATGATTCAGTGTGATCTCTGACTAATTTTTTTTTTTTAATTCTATAGCAACTACTAGGGCTAGTACAGACAGAGGTTGTTATTGGTGATGCATATGATTGATCCTTTATTTTTACAAAAATTTTAGGCGCAGTTCCTATTGGGATACGAACGTGAAGGAAATTCACATGCAATTCCCCAGATATGAGAAATTCTTCGTTGCTTACAATTCTGTAATACCTGCAGTAAAACGTCTACTGAAAATTGATCTCGGTGACGAAGAGAGAGTCTAATTGGTTTTTGCCCTTCATGGGCAGCACTGAAAAATGTGAATCCAACCTTGTCATGAAGTGCGACATCGTCAGTGAGAAGATTGTTGATTACAGCAGTGAAAGTAGCCCTCAACCGGCGATAGGGTTCTTCTTCGCCATGAGGCGGGTCGATGACCAACGTTACTTCTCTTGCCAACGTCTCAAAGTTCTGGTATTGTCGCTCTCGTTCCTGGATGACACGGAAAGAACCTGCAGCAACATGTTCAGGGACAGCTCGGGATGTGGAGGTTGGTCCTGAAACAAATACCCTCTTTAGTAAAGTGACAATTCATACAAACACACACAAATAAAACAGAGTTTTAATTTAGGGCATGATAAAAATATTCAGTTACTATCAAAAGTAATATCCTCTAACAGAAAAAAAAATTAATTTAAATGGGATATCCAAACACATATTTTTTAATTTAGGGCTTAATACATATATTCAGTTACTGCTTAAAGCAATGTCCTCTAACAGAAAAAGTTAATTTAAATGAGATATCCAAACACATATCTTTAATTTAGAGCCTAATAAAAATATTCAGTACTATTTAAAGTAATGTTTTCTAAGAGAAAAGACTATTTTAAAAGAGATATCCAAAAACGAAAAAAATAGCTTTGGAAATAAATGTAAAGTAAAAGGACCATTATTAACCTGTATACTTCAATTTGAAAAGAATAGTTTCTTTAATCATTCGAATTGTAGAAAATATAAGTTACTCTCAGCTCGAATGTCCAGTGAAGCAGGTACAGGTCGGGGAACGGCACATGATGTAGATGGTAGGTCTGTAACAAACAGTTTCTTTAGTAAAGTGACAATACATTGTACAAAAGAATACAAACAAACAAAATAAATAAATTTATTTACAAAATAATTTATTAAAACAGCTGTAAGGAAAAGTTATGTAACAAACTAGTAACTCTTAATAAAATAAGGGAGTGTTTGATCTGGAAAGGACAAGTTTTAACTTGTATACTTTAGATAACATTGTTTTACAAATATCGAAGTTAGTTAAAGGTGAAATTGTTACAGGATACATATAGCATGAATGATAAACGTTTAAACTTTTGTGAAATGTGGCAATTTCTAATGCGTAACGAGACTGTGTAAAGTAAGAATAATAAATGATATTTTGTTTCTAATTGTAGAAAATAAAACTTACCCTCAAATCCAACATCTGTGCGAAGAGGTTGGTGGTACTGTTCTCTCTCTAGAACGGTATCGTCAAAGTCGATTCCCTCTAGAAGTTCTCTCATCTCTTGATTTAGTCAGATTTAGTCCTGAGTATGGCTGTTGAGCTGGTGCTCCTTCTTGAATGGGATCATCAAAATCAATTCCCTCTAGAAAATCTCACACCTCTTGAGAGGACAGATTTACTTCTGATGTTGGTACATGTTCAATGCTAAGCGAGAACAGCGAAATAATGCGTATAAACTCTACAAGAAGCGGAACGCATATGAGCTTGCTGGAGCCTCGGGCCTCCAATCGTTATCAGGGGTAGGGCAAAGGTCAGAGTTTGGTGATGGGTACCTAAACTGTCAGTTTCCATTCCCCTTATTCATCTGAATATGATGTTTGACAATATATTACATCAGAATGGTAGCCATTTTGAACTACTAGATATTATTTATATTTGCAACTGTTATTTTTGTTTAGTATTAATTATGGATCCGAGGTGAAAGCATCCTTTCTCTGCAATTGTAGCGAGTCCAAGTGGGTCAGGAAAGACCAATTTTGTCACAAATTTTCTTAAACAGCTGAACAGTATGTGCAGTACGAAGTTTGGTTAAATACACTGGTACTACGATAAACACAGGCCTACAAATGTTACATTTTCTGTACAGTTTAAGGAAGGTTTGCCCGAATTTGAGGTTTCAGTTGTACCCAGAATTGTAATAATTGACGATATAATGCATGAAGTAAATGGCTGTATAGTTGATTTGTTCACTGAGGGAACACAAGTGTGTTTTTAATATCACAAAATATGTTTCATCAAGGGAAAGGACAATGAGACATTCTCTAAATGCTCATTATATTGTGTGTTTCAAGAATCTAAGAGGCAAAGTCCAGATTAGACATCTTTCTCATCAAGTGTGCCTGGAAAGACCGTTGTTTCTACAAGAAGCATTTACGACGATACAAGTGCACCACACGGTTATTTACTTTTGGATTTAAAACAAGACACACCTGATGAATTCCGTTTTAGGACAAACGTATTGTATTCAGATCCTGTACATTATATGTACCAAGGAAATAAATGTATATCTATGTAGTGTTGTGTATGTTTTTTAATAAACCCCCAAATAAATTATAGTTATGAATAGGGGTTGCACAATGTCCTTTTATTCACAGGATAGCAAGGGAGGTAGATTATAATAATAAGACCACCCACTTATAAACAACCATTGATCCGTCATCAGTAGCACTATGGTATATCTCAGTGGCAAAACGTCCAACACTTACGCCAGAGTCTCAGGTTCGATCCCAAACATGGGACGTATACTCTTACTAAGACAAACAGTCTTCCAGAATAAAAGGAAATAAGAATTTTATATCAAACTAATAAAGTTTTTAAAAATTAAAATATTTTTTTCGCTAAAATAAATATAATTAAAATGTTATTACTAAATAGGTCTTATCCAGCTGCACAGTATAAAAAAACATATGGTTAAAATTGGTCAACGAACCAGGGAGATATAATTTATTAATATATTTAGACAGGTCTGTGCATGCGTGTCCATACAAGGCATTGCCTGCCCATGCCTAATCTCACCCATCGGCGAATCCTTGTCTTGTACCGCCGCTTATGCACAGACCTGTCTAAATATATTAATAAATTATATCTCCCTGGTTCATTGACCGATTTTAACCAAACGTTTTTTACCTTGTTGCACAGTATAAGAAACGTTTGGTAAGATTAAGCAAGATTAAAATAAGTTATAAAGTTAAAACCACCCGTGATTATCTTTTGTAATCCCCGTCATCAACTATTGTTGCCTACCATGATTAACTAGGTAGTCAGCCATGATCAGCTTGGACAGATCCAGTGATCAACTCAGGTAGGCCACTATGATTATCTTGGGTAACTTCTCTACCTCCGTGATAACTTGGGTAGTCCCTTGTGATCAATATGGTTAGCTCCCTTTCCCTTAATCGAATTGGGTAACATCCATGATAAGCTGGGTTACACCCGACTGATTATTAACTTTGGTAGCTTCCATTATCAATACGACAGTACATGTATGAGTGGGTGGGTGGGTCAATACCACCGTACCTGAATGAGTGGGTGGGTGAGTCAGTACCACCTTACCTGTATGAGTGGGTGGAAGAGTCAATACCACCGTACGTGTATGGGTGGGTGGCTGGGTCAATACCACCGTACTTATATGGATAGGTGTGTGGGTCAGTACCATCGTACGTGTATGGATGGGTGGGTGGGTGGGTCAATACTACTGTACATGTATGAGTGGGTGGGTAGCTAAGTTTGTAGTTAAAAGAAGAGTAGTATAAACTGGTGAGCCATAAACATTTTCTTATGACACATTATAATTATATTTATATTTACAAGTATGTGAACAATATTTAAATATAACAAGTTGGTAATTCTGAACATCAATCAAGGACAATTAAATTTTTATTAACATAAAACCAAATTCTTACTATGTCCTTTTTTAGTTTTAAATATTACAATACATTAGCTTTAACCAAACATTCACAACATTAGCTTTCTAGGGTTAAATAATTTTGAAAATTAACAGCTCGAAAAATAGTATATTATAAGTTATTTATTTCTCCTAGCAGTTTGAATACAATATCACTAAAAATGCCTTCAAGGAAAATTTAAAATAAATTATTAAAAACAGTATTTTGTTGTTCTATCACTGTTATAACCTTATTACATGTTTAATTTAGTACAAATGTAAACATATTACTTGTCATGTTTAATTTAGTGAATATTAAATCCATTTTAAAAAAAATTTTATTTCAAATGTAAGTAAAACTGTGAAAATGTACAAACTAAAATTTATTTGTTAACATTTAAATATATTTTTAACTTATTTTAATTGTAATTGTTGTATTTAAATTAATATTGTATGATTCAGTTGAAAAATGATGAGAAATAATGAATTTCATAATGTCAGATCAATTACTCTAACTATACATAATTAATTAGAAAAAGGCACAGTATTTTTATACCTAATATTTATTAATTTTGTTCAGAAACTGTATTTGATAAAGCGAAACTTTATATGTCGGCACTGATGGCACAGTGCTGTAACCCAGCTACAAGGGGACAAAGTGTTTGGGAGATTGTAGGCGATAGGTTGGATGCTCGGTCCTCTTAATACCGACATGGCATCCGCTTAGTGGTTGCTATCGGCGTGGACACTAGTAGAGAAGTCTGGGGTGTCCGGGTTAGGTGTTAATCATTGTGCGGATGTTGTGTGGGGGAGATAACTGAGTATCAGGCTTGTCAATTACCTGAAAATCAGACCAGCACTACGTGGTTCGGATTCCACGTAAAGCTGTAGGTCCTTTAGTTGCCCTGGCTGTTGGGCTATTAATAAATTGCCCTTTCTGAGGAACAGTTGAACTCAGATAGTAACCAGACCACACTCATCCTACACTCATATAATCATTCATATTCGCCTTAAAATACCAACAACGTTGTGTCGGCGTCTCATATGTAAGACTATAAGAATATACAATATCACCATACATGTATGGGTGTGTGGATCAATACCACAATTATGTACTTGTATAAATGTATTAATATCACTGTTTTGGTAAGTGGGTCACCTTATGTGTTTGGCTGGGTGTATGGGTCAATACCACCGTACATAATCCAGTGAACCATAGCATTAGCCTCCACTGGCTGTTACAAAACAAGGCTATAACTCGCTTCAACATATATACATGCTTCTGACGCATTGAGCAAAGTCTACTTTTGCTCATATACATATTTACTGTAATTAAATGGTTGATTTAACCCGTTATGAATTAAGATTTTAGTTTAACTCAAATTAAAAGTTATATACCACTAAATCTTGTATCAGCAAATAACTTTGAAAGTAATAAACTGTCTGTAACAGCATATTTGTTATCAATGATTCATCTCACAATATTTTTAAATCAAATTTATAATTTCAGATAGTTTTAAAGAAGGTGCTGAACTTAAGATGTCTTCATTAGGAAACAATAAGACCTTTTTGAAATCAGTACCTATGAGAAGGCCATTAAAACTTAATTTGCGCCCCCCAAAGATCAGATGCCCAGCTGGAAGTATTCCAAGAAGACGTCATTGCGGTTAGTAGATAAATCAAACAAAAATAATAGCTGTAAGTATTATTAATGTATAATTAATCAAACAAAAATATAGTCTGTAAGTACACACTCATGAGATCAATTAATTATTATGTTTTGTATAATTTATAATTGTTTACCACGTTGGGTTTTTGGACCCAAAGTCAAGCTCCTTTTTAGTGTACCTTACTGCAATATAGCTGAGTCTATTTTATACCAGTGTCTTTCTCCAAAGACTATAACTTGAAAGGAGAAAGACAACCATAGAGATACAATTAGTCATTTATGAAAATATTACTAATCAAAATCAACACAGTTAATCAGGACTCTAGGATTGAAACAGAAAAATCATAGCCAAGATATAAAAATTGAATGCTAAGGCCTTAAATTATATAAGGAACTAGCTGTACTCGCCTGCCTTGCCAGCCATAATATTGAGTTTGATTTATATCCAATTTAGAACATCTGGTGTTATGTATAATTTACTATTGTGCTCAACTAATTATTTTCAATTTTAAAAGTTTAACTTACCACAATATTATAAAATTTGTTTTTATTTAACAACTGTTAATAAAATAAATCAATCAATTAATATAGCTTCCATAAGAATACCTTGGGAATTTTGGATGCCACAGGTCGGAGTTCTAAGGTCGGAGAGGGAAATCCTTTCTTAGTGAGCCTCGAGAGGCCAAGGTAAACACTATGTACAAAATTTCAAGTCAATAGGACTTATAGTTTTGGAGATGAGTGATGAGTGGTAAATGGCTTCTATATAATATTAAATTTAAAATTTTCAGAAATCTGTTCTCTTAGATAAAAATGTTTCAAAGTCTAGACAAATCTGAAAGTCTACTTTTAGAGCGCACAAATTACTGTAGTTGACTCTGAATCAGTGAAATATCGGGTTTCTCGCCATATTTAGCCATGTCCTGTGAACTGACTATGCATTTGATCAAATTAAACTGTACATTTTCTGATTAAAATCAGTTTGTTCACTTAGATAAAAAACATTTCAAAGTCTAGAGAAATCTGTAAGTCTACTTTTAAAGGGCGCAAAGTACTATATTTGACTCTTAATCAATAAAATATTGTGTTTCTCGCCATGTTTAGCCATGTCCTATGATCTGGCTATGCATTTGTTCAGATTAAATTGTATATTTTCCATTGAATACAGTATGTTCTCCTAGATAACAAAGTTTCACAGTCTAGAAAAAGCTGTATTAGAGGCCGTAAATTAACCTATTTGATTTACACGAACAAATTGAATTTCTAGCTCTTCCTAAGGATGAAGGAGGTGAGATAGAGCAAAAAAAGTCATAGGTCCAAATTTGTAGATCATCTCAAATCAGGCACAGAAAATGGTGTTAGTTTTGCTGTAGAACCGTTCATTTAGCCGCTACAGTCGAATTAGAGAAAAGCTGCTTTTGGCATTTAAAATTGTTGACACTAAAAAGGCTGCCATCTTCAATTTACTACGAATTTTTCAAAATCTCTTCTTATTGCACATCTAAAACATAAGATCTTTGACTCTACAAAATTTCAGCCTTGTAGGCTTAGTACTTTTTTAGTTACAGCGATGAGTGAGTGAGTCAGTGGTATTTGCCTTTTATAGGTATATATGAAAGCAAAATTAAAGTTGTTTGGAAAGCACTGACCCAGAATTTAGTTTAATAAGAAGGATATTTAATCAGTTTGATCAGCAAACATATCAGGGTAGATTCATTAACATCTTGCCTTGTTTATTATGCCATTGTTATATTTAGAATTCTGATGTACTTCTCTGTTTACATATCTGTCAAACGCTTATTTTTTTATTGTAGAAAAATGACTACAATGTTTAGACAAAAAATTGGTTGCATAACTATAGACTACTTAACTATATTCACTGGTAGAACTTGTGTGATACAATTTCCTCATTGCTTAAAAAAAAAAAAATAGTTACAATTTTGTTGTGAATAAAAGTAATATAAATGCTTGTTTGGATTCATGATTGTAGATATCGTGTAATAGTATGTTGTCATAGTACTTCTTGTACAAAATTATTTTAGATAAGTATACCTTAATATTAATGTTCTTAGTTCTTAATTGAACGTAAGCTGGAACAAAACTATGTTCTGTTCAATGAATTGATCATCCTATTCACAGTTGGAATCTTGCAATACATACCCTCCCATTCCCAAACAACCTTAAATTATTTGAAATGTGCAAATGTTTAAGTGTTTCTAAGTGCGCATTTCAAATTATTACTACGCAATAAAATAAAAAAATGTTCAATATCATTAGATAAACTTGCAATCCAAATTTCAAATTTGTATAGCACTTGGAAATGGATAAACTTTTATGTAAAACTGACTCAGTGATCCCTAGCAAACTTTGTAGGGTAGCGATTAAACATTCAACCATACTATGATGATGAATTCTAAACCACACATAAATCCTTTATGTAGCGAAAACATTTTTTGCACAAATAAAGGTATTCTATATTGGCCTATTATAATCAATAGGATAGATTTATGAAATAAAAACAAAAAGTACAATAATTCTTTGTGAAGAAAGTGAAATTGGTAAAAAAGATTGATAAAGTCTGTCTAATACCTTATATGATCCATATGATTGACAATATTATTGAGGAAACCTCCTCATTATTGATGATTTAATTAATTACATTGAACTAAATCCAGCCAATAATGACAGGAATTTGTTTAAATATTGACAGTAATACTTAAGTGCAAACATGGATAACAATATAATAGTTTTGATTATTATATAATAACATGCTTTTGTGCACAATAATCAGGATAAATGTTGTCTTCCTTGTATTCATCCCTCTTTGGACTGAGGAAAATTAAGATTGATGTAAAAATACTGATAATAATATTGACCTTATAACGAATGGCCAGAAAAATTCCCAAAGTTTTGTAGTTTAACAGTAGTTTTGAATCAATAATGTTAGTTTTTAGGGACACTATAATGTTCAATACTGTACATGTAATGTGTTAATAGAAAATATTAAAAATTGATGTAAACATTTTTGTTAGCTGATTGAGTATTTGTGTGTGTGTACATTTTGATAACTATGTTTCAGTAAAATGTCCAGCAGGGACATATGGAAGAAAAGGTCACTACAGCTGTTTGCCTTGCAGTTATGGGATGTACCAACCTTTGCCTTCTCAGCAGCAGTGTTTGAAGTGTCCTAGTAACACTTCTACCCGAAAAATACATGCCAAAAACATACAAGCCTGTAGAGGTAATATTTTAGCTGAAGAAAGATAACTTAAGTAAGAATTATCTAAAAGGTAACAAAATCTTCAAATGTGAATGAAATATTACAAAAAATTATTAACATTCTCCAAGAATGGGAATAGCTGTAGTAGTCCAGAAAATGGCGGTGTTCTACTTAGAATCTTTTATAAATTGATTTATTTTCTTGAAATTTTGATAGTAAGTTAGGAGTAGCTGGAATATCAAAATCTACCCTATGCCAATATGTGCTTTTGATCTGAGAGTGGTTACCATCTAATACAGGGGTCGACATTTTCAGGTTAAAAATAACTAGATGAATCGATCAAAAATGGAATTTTGAATTAAAATATTTTATTAAGTTTTTTTTACAAATTTCAACACTTTCAAAGTTAATTTTGACTGAAAGTGTACTTTTTAAAATGAAAGAACCCCACCTTTAAAAACTTTTTTAGTGAATAACTGAAAATATTAACTTTTAACAAAAACACCATATGAAGGATAAATGTGACTTTTAAATCAGCAAAGAGATTAGTTATGTTATTTTTACTATAGGACCTAATATTAACCAAGTATACTTGTTCATGGAATGAAAAAATTGAAAAAAACATTCAACTTTAAACAACGGGAAGACAGTAAGTTTTCTGGTAAAACTTACACAAATTTTTTTAAATATCTTAAGAGAACCTTTAAAATAATCACTAGTCACTTCCATAAATATTAAGGATAGTTGTAACAAAAATAAAGTTGGTTTCTACTTTTTGTATCGTAAAAAGCAACAAAAATACTCCACTCATTACCACCCGGCCCAAAACTAATTGTTGTACATTCACAGTTTACTTTAATTAAACAAAAAAATTTTTAGTAGTTTAACTGGTTTAATGCTTAAAGCACCAATTATAAAATACCTATTTTTCATTAAGCGCTAATTTATTGTTAAAAAATCAAAATTATATTTTTTAGTTGCTCATTTTTTTATTATTCTGTTAAAGAAAATGAAATATATGATAACATTTTAAAATTTGTATTAGCTTACTTTATTTTTTTTCTTATATATGAATATGTAAATAAGCAAACTTTTACTTGAAAGTAAGCCTCAGGCATAGATCACTTATACAGTATGAATCTTTACAAAATATTATTACTATCAATAAAATGTGTATAATTGAATATATTTACTTGTACATAAACTGATAAAGACAGCTATGCACATAACACATATAATAAAACATAAGTAAATACATATAGCACTTGAATATGATGTATTTAGTACCTTCCACAAAATCAAAATCGGCTAGATTATTCATATTGACACTTAAAACTAATAAATTACTAACATATATTAAACTAAAGTAATAATAAAAACAACTAAATACACAGTTTCAAAGAGGTGAGGCAGCGGACAATGACAGCCACTCGGCTCGACTGTATTGCGTAGTAGCTGCGCGTATTGCGCTTGTGGCGTTGGGCGGCGCAGTGGAAATGTACACTGCCAGACAAAAACAGTCTCGAGTGATTGACAGGCCAACAAAAGGTTGCGAGTCACACAATGTGTCTCTCATGTGTTACCACCCATAACCCAAACGCACTACCAGATTAAATTAGAAACATTATTATGAAAATATTATTTTTGTAAGTATTACGCATATATGGGCTTACAGTGTGATAAGGGTTAAAATATTTAGTTTAGATAAATAAAACTATATTTAATGTAAAAAACGCATTTTCAGAATATCTCTAAATATTTCTTTTTCTTAAATAACTCAAAACTAACAAAGATACATAAAAACTGCTAAAATGCAAAAATGTAGCTTTTTTACTGAACTTTTTTTCGGACTAAAATTTAAACAAGATATGACCATTCAAAGTTTGCTCTCACATATATCCAGCCTTGTTCAAGCCATTTCAGCTCAAACTCTTTTGAAACAAAGGACTTTAAAAAATAAGTTACAAAAGATTGTAGCCCTTGAAATTTCCTACAAAATGATTTTTGATTGATTTGCTAACCCAAAATTAAGGAAGTTATAGATAAAACCTAATTCTTTTTTAAAAATTTCAGAGCCTGTACATTGGAGCACTTATGAATATATTACTGGCACCTATATTAATTATCTACACACATACACTTTCACCCATATATATGACTTTTCTAGCGAAAACAACATGTTCAAAACATATATTCATATTAAGTAATTCATCATTACGAAGTGCTCTTTGAGTTTAGTGGTGTAGTTCTTATCTCTTGGAATCAATTACTGTATGATATAATCCTCATAACCTTGATGAGTCACAGAGTTCCTAAACATTGTATTTAGTAAACAATGGATAAGGAGATCCTCCTTACCTCTGAAACATAAAAATATTTGTTTGTAATTAAAGGATTGCTGATATTTTACTAAACAACATAACATGTAATAAACATGATGAGCCTAACAATTGAGTCTGAATTTAACTAATACAAAATTATTTCATTTACTTTGGATACAAATTATTTAATTTAGCTTCTAGTTAAGTTTAAACAACCTCATGTTTTTCTATTCTTTTAGGAAATCAATCAATTAATTAATTTGATTTAAATGTGTTATGATTTCCAAATTTAATGAGTAAGCCTATATTTTTGTGAGAAGTCTATACAGTAGAACCCCGCTAGTTCAACCTCGGATGGTTCGACTTCTCGCTTAATCCGACTGTACCGTCGCTTAGTTCGTTTTTTTACATTTCTGGAATAACAACAGCTCTATGCAGTAATGCCAATGGCAGTTACAAAATGCCATTGTTTGTTATTGGCAAAGCAAAAAAACCTAGAGCATTCTAAAATATCAATATGTCATCTTTAACAGTTTTCTACCGAAACCAAAAATCAGTGTGGATGGAATCTGCTCTTTTCAAAGAGTGTTTTTATGATCAATTTGTCCTGCTGTTACAAAAAAACCTAAAGGAAAAAAATTACCTATACGTGCACTAATGTTACTCGACAATCATCCATCCGAAGAAGAACTGAAAAAGGATGAAATAAGAGCTTTATTTCTTACTGCAAACGCAACATCGTTAATCCTACTAATGGACCAGGGGGTAATCGAGTGGCTGAATAGGTGATATTGTCAAAAATGTATTGGCTCCATCTTAGAAAGAACAGAGGAAGGCTCCAGCTTGTCTTAGGCAATCTAAACAATAGATGTCATATATAAATTGTAGAAGCTTGAGATGAAATGCATCTACGCTTGAAAAATCTTTGCGTAAGTTGCGGCCAAATATGAACACTGAAAATGATAGAGAAGTGGCATCAGAAAAAAGTGATTATAATCCAAAAAATACGATAGCAGGAACTAGTACTGAAGATGTAGATACGCCTTCAGTGTTGAGAGATCTACAAACTTTACAACCAGAAATTGAGGCCGGTGATGTCAATGGGTGGATCAGAACAGCTGATGTCAACTGTACATCAGAAGAAGAATTTAGTGATGAGCAGATCATTGAAATAGTAGTAAATCAAGCAGATGATCAAGATAAAGATGATGTTGACGACGAACCAATGACACGAGTATCACATGCTGATGCGAAAACTGCATTTGATTTAGCGTTTCAGTACGTTGAAGAAAGTCCTATGTCTACACCAATGGACATTTTGTGGATCCATAAATGGAGGAATACTGCAGTGAAGTCGAGGTTATCGTCTGCTAAATAGAAGGACATTACAGACTTTTTCCGGCAGGCACAAAACCATTAAGTGGTGTTGTACTATAAAGATAGGTTACATTTTGAAAACTATGTAGAGTATTGTGAAATTAAATATAGTTCAGTGTCTTATAATATTCACTTATAATATTTATTATTTTTCATTACAGTCTTATTAGTCATTGAAAAAATTACGTGTTACAAGATGTATTTATAGGCTCGAGTTTGACAACTCTTCAAAGACATTGTGTTTCTCTCCATTTATTACTGTAAATACCATTATTATTTCTTTCCTATTTATGATTTATTGTGATTTTATACTCTGTAAAACAATTATATTGCAACATTTTCTGTTTAAGCTACTGTTTTATGACGTTTTTATGAATATAAATGTGCTCCTCCAATAATCCGACCTTTATACTGTTCCGACCACGGCCTCGGTCCCGTAGCTGACAGATTAGGAGTGTTCTACTGTATATGATTTAAATGAAAATCTCATTAAATTTGGAATAAAGTAAATATTTGTGATCCAAATTATTTTGCTTTATGAAATTTTTTAGTGTAAATCTTTTGCTTGACTTGTCGATTGAATATTAAATTTTTGCAATGCCTATTTAAAGGTTAACTGTATACCTTTAAGAAGTATACAGTTAAGAAGTGTTTTGTACAAATATCACTTTAAATTAGCATTTTTTTTAATTTCTAAAGCAACATATTTTACTAAGTGATTTTTATTCTTAATTAATGAAGTACCAGCTTATGATGTTTAAAAATAGTAATGGTAAAAAAATCTGTGTATGAGGTGGGAAAGTCTCGTGCAAAGTAATACTGTGGGGAAATTTCGGGTGTTCGAACATATTCTGCACCCAAACCATTGATTTTATACACAAATAGATTTCCCATCCAATGTTACATTTTGAGTCTCAAAATATCAGCTGTTTTTGTGGTCCATTGTAGAGCGCTAGTGTAGTCCCATGTAAATGTAATGCAGTTTAAACCAGCTGTAGTTGCAGGTCTCACTAACTAACTAAATTGCTGCCACAAATATTCTTATTAGATGGTTTATCTATTGTAGGTTTATATAATCAATGATAGAACTATTAAGAGGAAATATTCAGTTAAAGTTTTAATTATTGTTTATTATATAAAAGTTATTTTTTTTCTTTCCTCCATTAATAACTTAAAAGTTTTGTTTTTATTTTTATTTTGAATAAATATTTTAAGAAGCAGTATCATTTAGTTTGAAGTTTATTTTTGGTGAATTATTATAATTTAATTTAATTTTCTAAAAATTAAATAAAGATGAAGTTTATAGAACAAGATATAGCTTTAAGACTTTTCATTACATCCTTTGTTTAGGTAATTAAAGATAAAAATACATAATTATAGACATTTTAATTTTGGGAAATACGTTACAGAAAAACCACTTGTTATTCTTGGCTATAATCTAATGATTGTGATTCAGGTATAAGCAATGAAAATACATTAATTATAATAATATTACCTTATAAATTTATAAGTATTTAAAATATCACTAAAAAATGAAGAGTTAAAGTTAAGGTAGCTACAAATATTAATGTATATAAAATAGAAAAAATGCAAAGGTCATACATGTATATTAACAAAGAAGTTAAGGAACCAAGTAAACCTAGTTCAATCTGTACTTGTAGAGCGTACTGTTCCAATAAAGCTATTTAGGAAAAATTCCATTTTTTTCATTCACACTATTCTTCTTTTGTTTACAGAGATTTGTCCTCCAGGCACTTTTAGTGGGCGTGGAGGACGTCTTGGACTGGGCCAGCTGGGAGTGAAGCCTTGCATCTCCTGTCCTGTAGGCTGGTTTCAGCCTGGAGCAGGTGCGCTGGCCTGTATCCGATGTGACAACAACATGACCACGTCTAGGCGCCGGTCTGTCCATGCTCATGATTGCCATGATGATCCCACACTTTGTCAGTCATCAACCTGTAAAAATGGAGGCACATGCTTAAGTAAAGAAGGCCTTACTTCCTGTATATGCCCAGTTGGTTTTATAGGTACATCTCCATCATAGTAATGTGCTTCAAATATTAGATGTTATTTGACTTTTTTTCAATGTGTAAGTTCAAGACATGGAAATTCTTAATCCTGTGCATATATACAGTATATACACAGAATTAAGAGTTTCCTAGTCTTGGATATACAGGGGTGCTGAAAAATATGGAGAGAATTTAATATTTATATTATTAAATGTGATGAAGGTTTAAAACTTTGAAAATTCAGTTAGGAGCTAAAAACCTATTTTTTACGTTCTTATTGACTCTACCCTCAATGGTTTATTTGAATTTATTGTGAATATTGTGCTTTTTTGGAGAGTAAACTTATTTTTAATTTTAAATGAGGGACAGCCCACAAGGAGTCAATAGATATTTTAAATATAAACATAGGTTGATATGCACATCATTTTAAAGGGCTGGTAAAGGAAAAAATAGTGCAGCTAACCGCTTTTTAAAGAATTATTCACTAAAATATGAAGGTTATTGAATGATTTTTAAAATAAACTGTAAAATTCAGCTGAAATTTCTTTAAGTTATTATAATCACTTTAATTTCACTATGTTTTTGAAAATGTCTAAATGGTTTGGTGTGTAGCAAAAATAAAATGATAACCATTTGTCCAAAGTGTCCTTTTATGAATAAGGTATTGGTTATTTATTGTTGTAAAAATTCATATTATGTGATTTTTATTTGGCTTCAAACCAATGAGAAAATGTTTTAAATGTAGTTAATTACACTAATTACAGCAACTTCCAAACTTTCAGCTGAATTTTATGACTTATTTTAAAAATGTTGAATGGCCGTAATATTTTAATAAATACAGTTTGTTGCATTTTTTTTCTTTACCAGCCCTTTAAAATGATGAGTATATCACCCTATGCTTACATTTAAAACTATCTACTTTCTCCTTGTAGGCTGTCCCCCACCAAAGGTAGAGCCAGGAAGAACATTAAAAAATAGGTTTTTAGCTCCCGGATTTTTTTTATCAACTTCACTTGCCAGTACACATGGGCCCGAAGGCTTGTGCATGGACTTTATTCAACAAGTGAGGTACCGACTGTTGGCTCAGTGTGGATTCGAACCTTGGACTTTGCCCTCCAAAGTCCAAAGCCACGCAAGGTTTTAATCAATTAATAATAAAAATATTTAACTATCTCAAAACTTTTCAGCACCCCATATATACATTCTAAGGCAGTAACACAAGCACTAGACTCAGAACACAGTTTATACAAATAATCTGATCCCCTGGCATTTTATTTAGGCCGTAGAGAGACTAAACTGAGTTTCATTTGTATGATGTTGAAAACTAAACACAAAAAACTATTTTTTACAATTAGCCTTGCAGAATGAATGATATCAAAACAAATGTCACCAACTTGCTATTTAAAATAAAATAATTATTAAAGCTTGGAGTTTACTTACATTTACTAATAATTGACTGAATTTCAAATTAAATTAAAATTACGTTAATAAACATGTGTTTGCTAAGGTGCTCAGTGTGATATCACAAAGGATGAGTGCCAATCAATGCCATGTTTGCATGGAGGCTCTTGCACTAACACTCCAGAAGGTCACAACTGTTCCTGCACTGCTGGTTTCTCAGGTAGTGATTGTCAGGTAAAGTTTATCAATGATCTGTAAGGTTCGCTGTTAATTTGGAATGATTTCTGCAATAAATGCTTACATATGTTTCTCCAATACAATGAAAACATTGTTTTCCCTCACCTTACAAACCACATGACTATTGGTGGATCACTCTTTCACTCTACGAACACACAATTAACACATAAGTATCAGGGGAACACTCCCTTGCCCTATAAACATACATGACTGACACAAACAGTTAACACAAAAGTACTAGGGGAACAGTCCCTTGCTCTATAAATGTACATAATTGACACAAACAATTAACATAAAAATATTAGGGGAACACTCCCTTGCTCTATAAACATACATGATTGACACAAACAATCAACACAAAAGTATTAGGGAAACACTCAATCACACTACAAACCTACATGATTGGCGCAGAAAACTAACACAAAAGTATTAAGTGAACACTCTCTCACCCAATCAACACACATGATTGACACAGACAATCAACACAAAGGTTATAGGGGAACAACACTCTCTCACCCAATCAACATATTTGATTGACAAAGACAATTAACACAAAAATTATAGAGGAACAACACTCTCTCACCCAATCAGTACACTAGACTGACACAGGCAATCAACACACAAGTTATAGGGGAACAAAATTCTTTCACCCAATCAACACATTAGATTGACAAAGGCAATTAACACAAATATAATAGAGGAGCACTTCCTTACCATACAAACACACATGATTTACACTGAACATTAATACAAAAGTATTAGAGGAACACTTGCTTACCCAATAAAAACACATGATTGACAGACATTTAACACACAATTATTAGAGAAACACTCCTTCGTCCTATAAACACATGATTTACACAGAAAATTAACTCATATGGCAATTGGTGACCCACTCTCTCTTACCTTGCAAACACAAGTGCTTGACAAACACAACTCACACACATGACTATTGGTAGCCTACTCTCTCAACTTGCAAAAACAAATGATGATTGACACATTCAACTTACACACAGTACTATTGGTGGTTCACTCTTTCACCCTATAAGCACACATGAATGACACACACAAAACTATCTGAAATGACGACTAGTAGCCCTATCTCCCCTGCAAACACAAATGATAATTGACAAACACAACTAACATACATGACTATTGGTAGCCCACTCTCAGAACCTACAAACATAAATGATTAACACACAAAACCAACCTACATGATTATTGGTAGCTCACTCTCTCAACATACAACATACATGACTATTGGTAGTCCACTCTCTCAAACTACAGATACAATCGACTGACACACAAAATTAACCTACAGACTATTGGTAGCCCACTCTCTCAACCTACAAACTAACATACATGACTATTGGTAGCCCACTCTCTCAACCTGCAAACTAACATACATAACTATTGGTAGTCCACACTCTCAACCTACAAACACAAACAATTGACACACAAAAGTAACCTACAGACTATTGGTAGCCCACTCTCTCAACCTACAAACCAACATACATGACTATTTCTAGCTAGCCCACTCTCAGAACCTACAAACATAAATGATTAACACACAAAATCAACCTACATGATTATTGGTAGCTCAATCTCTCAACATACAAACTATCATACATGACTATTGGTAGCCCACTCTCTCAACCTACAAACTAACATACCTGACTATTGGTAGCCCACTATCTCAACCTACAAACTAACATACATGACTATTGGTAGCCCACTCTCTCAACCTACAAACTAACATACATGACTATTGGTAGCCCACTCTCTCAACCTACAAACTAACATACATGACTATTGGTAGTCCACTCTCTCAACCTACAAACTAACATACATGACTATTGGTAGTCCACTCTCTCAATCTACAAACTAACATACCTGACTATTGGTAGCCCACTATCTCAACCTACAAACTAACATACATGACTATTGGTAGCCCACTCTCTCAACCTACAAACTAACATACATGACTATTGGTAGCCCACTCTCTCAACCTACAAACTAACATACATGACTATTGGTAGCCCACTCTCTCAACCTACAAACTAACATACATGACTATTGGTAGTCCACTCCCTCAACCTACAAACACAAATGATTGACACACAAAAGCAACCTACAGACTATTGGTAGTCCACTCTCTCAACCTACAAACGAACATACATGACTATTGGTAGCCCACTCTTTCAACCTACAAACTAACATACCTGACTATTGGTAGCCCACTATCTCAACCTACAAACTAACATACATGACTATTGGTAGTCCACTCTCTCAATCTACAAACACAATCAGTTTACACACAAAAGTAACCTACAGACTATTGGTAGCCCACTCTCTCAACCTACAAAGTAACATACATGACTATTGGTAGCCCACTCTCTCAACCTACAAACTAACATACATGACTATTGGTAGTCCACTCTCTCAATCTACAAACACAATCGATTTACACACAAAAGTAACCTACAGACTATTGGTAGCCCACTCTCTCAACCTACAAACTAACATACATGACTATTGGTAGTCCACTCTCAACCTACAGATACAATCGATTGACACACAAAAGTAACCTACAGACTATTGGTAGCCCACTCTCTCAACCTACAAACTAACATAAATGACTATTGGTAGCCTACACTCTCAACCTACAAACACAATCGATTGACACACAAAAGTAACCTACAGACTATTGGTAGCCCACTCTCTCAACCTACAAACTAACATACATGACTATTGGTAGTCCACTCTCTCAATCTACAAACACAATCAATTTACACACAAAAGTAACCTACAGACTATTGGTAGCCCACTCTCTCAACCTACAAAGTAACATACATGACTATTGGTAGCCCACTCTCTCAACCTACAAACTAACATACATGACTATTGGTAGTCCACTCTCTCAACCTACAAACACAATTGATTGACACACAAAAGTAACGTACAGACTATTGGTAGCCCACTCTCTCAACCTAAAAGAAAATATTAATGAACTACAAATCCAAATCTCTTTATTTTCAGATAAAGGTTTAAATGAGTAGTATAGCTACAAAACAACTGACATTGTCAAAGCTAATAATGTAATATAATGTGCATCAATTAATAAAACCTACAATGTATAATATTGATAATATTGGAGACCAGTTTTGTATCAACATAGTCACTATATAGTACTAAATACTATCCTAAATATATTAAAAATAATTTACATGTCACTGTCATATAAATACTTACTAATGCTATAGTAATTCTTTTCCAACAAGAAATTTGTAAGACTGATTTTAAAAGTTTGTGTTTATTAAAGTCTTGTACTTAAGGGAAATTTATTACAAAAAAGTTTCTCCATATAATTTGGCGTTTTTTCAATAAGGTTTAGATGATGGTTAGGGTACTGAAAATTATTTTTAAATCTAGTACTGCACCTATGATCAATATGTCCATCATAATAACTAGTCCAGTTCATTTTAACTATCATTAAAACTTGTAGTGTGTATAAATTATGAATAGTCATCGGTATGTTTAATTGTTTAAAAATTAGCTTTCAGGACAACTTACAAGATGAAAATGTCATTATTCTTATAAACCTTTTTTGGATTGATTTAAAAACCCTTATCAGCTTGAGAAGCTGCACCTCAAAGTTCAATTCCATATTAAGCTACCGAAAAGAAATAGGCATAGTAAACAATTATTCTTGTTTTTAAATTTACAATGTCTCTTAAAACCAACATTTGGAAGCTGGCAGAATTTACTCCTTTTACAATATTATCTATACCTTTTTCCCAAGATAAATTAAAATCCAATTCTTTTTCCAAGAACTTGGCATTGTTAGACATTTGCAATGTATCTATATGTATCAACAATGTATTTATATTTTCACTGTCATAAAATGAATCCGTCTACAATCAGACATATTGTCAATTTATTTGCTTTCTTGTTTCCAATTATTTTATTAGTAGACTATATTATTATAATAAGTAGGGATGGGTCGGTTCCTAAAGTCAGTTCTCAGTTCTTGATAAAAGAACCGAAACCAAGAACCCATAGGGTAATCTCGGTTCTGTGGTTCCGGTTTCAGAAAACCAAATGGGGAGATATCTTTCATATCAGGAATGTTTCAGGTATGAAAAAAGCTGATGAACAGTACAACCAAAGGACAATATCTGGATACAAGATAAACAATATATCTTTGTCAGAAAATATCTGCCTGTAGATGGTCACTTCCTAAACAAACATACTTTCTTAGTTTTAGGCCAAAAAACTTCCTAAATAGTACATGATTTGGCCATAAGATAAACAAAATACCTGTCAGAAAATATTTGCCCATGGTCTGGCCAGTTCCTTATCAGCACATGAAAAGAGACAGATAACATTAATTAATAGGGATTAACACGCAAAGGCATTGAATTAAAGCCATTCAGTTTTTGTTCAAGAGTCAGTTAAGGGCCTGAGCTCCACACTTGTTTATCCTGACCCTTTCTTATCACTTCCTGCCTGATAAAAAACACCTGGTGGAAACATTCCATTCTGTTTACAACTCATCTAACATTCTGAAATAACTAATTATGCTTCTAGTTTTATTATGTATTTTAAAAAATAAAAGGTTTTATAATGAACTTAAGATATTTTATTTAGGTTTGTTTTTAATAATAATAATAATAATAATATTTTTTATTGCCGTTTGGATTATTACAATCATTGACAAAGTCATCATACAGCATTGAACAGCCAAGTCAAAATGAACTAACCTAAATGACTAAAACTATGTTAACCTAAAAGTTTGGTGCTTATGGTAGGAATCTCTACCATAGCTGAAAGATTAAAATTAATGAGAAGTAATTTGATTTGCAGTCAATGAACCAAAGGATAAATAGACAAGGTAATATACAAGGTAATAAGGCAGCAAGGAAAAAGACAGGCCAGATCAGTACAAATACCATATTAATAAATATATATGTATGATTAAACGAGGTTAAAATATTCAAATAAATATTATAAAACTAAGTAACAAAATAAATAAAGAGACACTAAAACAAAACTATGAGACAACAAAATTAAAATAAATGGTCTGTGTTCAAATAAAGACAGTTTACTTACATGAAAAAATTTTCATGTAATGATGAAAAAACCTATGGAATTGGATTGAAAAATAAAATTTTAACATTATTATTGTGTCAAAACTAAACAAAATGAGTCTTTAGCATTTTATTTTAAAATAGTTCAATTTTATTTTATTAATTTGTTTCTTTTTACAATGTTTTAAAGGATTGATGTTTTAAATTGCAGTGACTTAACATTTACTGATCTGAAATAGTTAATTATTTCTTAAATTTAAAACAAAATGTATTTTGTAATTTCTAAAAACATTTTATGGTATTATTGGTTATATAGTTTTTTTATGAAAGTTTAATTACTAAACCAGGCCTAAAATGGCAATTTTTTTTAATTTTCTCTAGGCTTATAAGTTTCCTCAAGGTTTTTTCAAGGTAAGTTTCCTCAAGGTAAATTTCAATTGCATACTAATTTGTGCATTATATTCCATTTAGATAAATTGTATACTTTTTAAACTTAAAATAAATATTTTCTTTGTGCAAAAAATGTAAACAATCGTACCCTGAGAATAAATAAAATTGTATCAGTTCTCTAGTTATTGGAAATATTGTATGTCATAGATTTTGTAGGGTGTATTATGCTTTATATTGGAGAAATTGCCAAAATATGCACTGTTTTTACTGAATGATTTTACATAATTTGTTGATCACTAGCATAAAGGTATTAGAAAAGTTTTCTGAGACATTCTGAAAAAGTACTCATAACCAGGAACCGATTTCAGTAAAGAACCGAACCGGAACCAAAAAAAATGGAACCGACCCATCACTAATAATAAGTATATAATTTATAATAGAATCCTTAAAATAGTCCATGATGTATTATTATTAATACAGTATTAAATGATATACTAGCGGTAATATTAAATTATTATGGTTAAGAACCGAAAGTGTAAAGCACTTTATGTCAAGGCTTAACATGTTTCAGTGATCTCTCTAGAATCATTCTTACAATGTTAATTGTAAAAATATTTCTCAATAAAATTTCAACTTTTGTAGGATTAAATAACAATGGGCTCATTATTTATTTGCTAAGAAATTCTTGATAACTCAGCTTAACTCTGAGTCTCCCTTGTCTCAGGACCCGGACACCATCCACATTAACTCCACTTTATTGAAGGTTAAAAATTAAAAAATATTTGTATGTTCCATACAGCGAGAGTTGAGAGTGAAGCTCCACCTGTTGCTGGTGTGATGTAGGCGTTAGGCCAGTTCACAGGGGTTCACATGATGCTGTAGTGATAAACTGTCCTATCTGCCTGAGCCTGGCTGCCTACTTGGGATGCTAATGAATTAGTCTTATTATCAATGGCCCAACTTAAGACTAAAACATCACTTGGACACCCTCTTTTTATTGGCCGGCGTCCTTGTGACAGTGACAGTCTAGGCGGAGCCTCACTCTCAAGTTTCAGTGAAAAGAATATAGATATCAAGATTGTTAGTATTGATCTTAGAACTTAGGCTTAAGCGGCCGGTGTCATAACTAGAATCTACAGTTTCCGGTGACAACCGCGTCAAGGTACTATCTACAATATTTACAAGATGATTGTTAGTATTGATTTTAATTAATTATTTTTGCCATCCATTGTTTAGGTGGACATAGATGAATGTGCTTCCAACCCTTGTCAGAATGGTGGGGAATGTGCTGATTTAACTGCATCGTTTATGTGCCTTTGCCCTCCGGCCTTCCAAGGTAGAAATTATTATTTATGCAAATCATATTTTGCAAAGATACATGTATTCAGCACATTTCTTTTAGAAAGGAAATATTCAAACAAAGTGCTATGGTTCAGATTACAAGTTAAAATACTTTTCTCTTCATTGTTGTTGTCAATTTGATAGTAGTTAATTACATTATTACACTAATTCCAAAAATCAGCCAATCTTGTGCCAATACATCAAGTTTTAGTAAGGGGTGGTCAAGCTGGATGAAAAGAGTGTGATAAAACTCATCCAGCGTGTTATACCAATGCTACAATCACTCATCTCACGCTCAGTTCTACTTACACTCATCTACAATTAACTGAAATATGATTAAAATTAAATAACCACTTAAAAATCAACAATTAATATCCCTCATTATTAGAAACATTGAATGGTTTGGACGAAAATCTACAGTTTTAACCCAGTGATTGGCAACTACGAAACCAAAAATCAGAATATCTTTTCTACAATTTTTTAAATATAGGGTCAAAATTTTAAAATATTGACTGTCTATCAATAAGTCAAGTATCTTTCCACTACAGATATTCCTCTCTATTGCAGAAACAGCCTGCTCAGTGATGTTGTTAGCTTTTTCATGTTGAGGTTTGTCAAGTCTGCCGACTGTAGGCTGTGTAGTTTCGTGCCAGTTGCCTGCCAACATGACTGTTTGCTGTCACATGTTGTGAGATGGTCTGTTGGTAGTGAGTAGTCTACAGCATGCCGAATATAGTGGTCATGGAAGAACCTGTTGACATATTGTATGACCTCCCGGATGAAAAGTGAAATTACGGCTATACCTTACCAATGTGGCATTCAAATATAGTGGTCATGGAAGAACCTGTTGACATATTGTATGACCTCCCGGATGAAAAGTGAAATTACGGCTATACCTTACCAATGTGGCATTCAAATATAGTGGTCATGGAAGAACCTGTTGACATATTGTATGACCTCCCGGATGAAAAGTGAAATTACGGCTATACCTTACCAATGTGGCATTCAAATATAGTGGTCATGGAAGAACCTGTTGACATATTGTATGACCTCCCGGATGAAAAGTGAAATTACGGCTATACCTTACCAATGTGGCATTCAAATACAGCTAAGTATGTTGGTGTGTTGCTGATGGCTTTTATTCCCTTTACGTTATAAGTAATGTTTTTTTTTTTTTTGTCTTGCCTAGCATGTCAATATGCAATGTCCATGGATGGCATTTTGTTATCAATGGTTACTCCCATGAATGTTGCTACTGACTTCCTTGGTACTGGGTCCAGCCATCGTCCAACACCAGCTGGTTTGTATTGGACATTGGAATGGCAGTACTGATAAACCATATTAAATTATACATATGAACTGGTCAGTGGAGTTCCCTGAAGAGAGAAAGGTAGTATCATCTACAGACAAAAGCGTGACAGAGTTCTTCCAGGTATTGAGGCATTTGTAAATAAATATCACAAAGCTACAAGTACAATATTTTATTGTGACAGACTCCAATCTTACACTACGATTTGTCCCCTTTCTGAATGTTTGACGATGACCAATTAGCTGTGCTGTTCCAGATAGCTCCTAAATCAGTTGAGGGCAGAACCTTTAAACCCAAATTGTCAGATTATTTTAAATCAGAGTGTGACCAAGGTAGTCAAATGCATTGCTAAAATAAAACTTGGTGTGTCACAAGCATTCCTTTCAAACTAGGTCAGTTATAGTGGTGACAGTAAATCATTCATATGAAAATTCATGTTGCCTTGATGTTAATAGCCTAAAAAACACCACACTGGACAGTGTTTTTACTCAAAGAATTTTGGTAGCACATCAAGTAACAATGCTCTTAGATCCAATGTTCCTTACTAGGAATCACTACTGAAATCACAGGTCCCCAATCAGGTGCCGAGTCAACACGAGAGAACTCAAAGTGCAATTTCAACCGTCCACTACACGTTGTGACCTAAAACTCTGGATAAAAGTAGCACACCACCTGGCCACCAACCCTCATTATTATATTTAAAATAAATGTATGAACCAGTATTATATTTATATTTTATGTATAAATATATATGTATGCATAGTATTTTTTGTAAATCATATAAGTTTGTATACTATATGAGAGTAAATATAAGTTTAACACTGTAATTTGTATTCTCACAGTTAAGAAAACTTGATCTAAGGTTCAGTTTCTTCAAAATTAAGTACTTTAAGGACCGACTAGTAAATATCTATCATTTAATTAATACTCTATAGTTTAATTTGAAAAGTTTATTGAGAGGCAAAATCATACAATTAATTTGTAATAATAAAAATATTAAATAATATTCTTTTTCAAAGGTGATTTGTGTGAAGTAAATGTGGATGACTGCTCAGCTCAGCCCTGTACAGAAGGCAGCACATGTGTGGACGACATTGGTAACTACTCTTGTATATGTAGAGACGGGTACACCGGTAGACATTGTGAACTAGATCCTTGCTTGGACACTGGCCTTTGCCAGAACAACGGGGCTTGCCACCTGGGTCAAACAGACACTGAGCCCACATATTGGTAACTATAAGCATTCACATACTATCAAATTTATGTATCTTCACATAAATGTACCATCAAAAAACTAATCTTTTGACACCATTATCATGACTTGACGAAATTAAAAAGCTAAAGTAAATTATTAACAGCATGAAATAATCAATGAAGAAAACCAACAATATGTATTAGGGTTATAATCAGCTACACTGGAAAAAAATGGCACCACCATTGTAATTTTTTGCAACGCATACAGTTTCCAAAATGTCAGTACTTGTAACGGCCAGGGCCCCCACATGGCTGGTGCTACTGTTGCTACTGCCCGCAAGGAGGGGGAAGAAAATTAAAAAGTAGAAAATGTTTAATAAATCACAGACAGAAAACAATAATTAAATCACAAGGACTAGATTTATGTGTATCAATAAAATATTACATCAGAGTAATATAAATTGGTTAATTGGATATGCAGTATGTTGCGTGTAAATTGTGTCTGAATCTAAAACAGCTGTAAGTAACAAAACCACCACTAGCTGATATGAACATGACAACATGTGACACCTAGTTGAAATTGCAACAGTGGGAGTGTAGAACACCGCCTGCCTAGCCCGCCCTCAGCGACTCCAATATTAATAAATGTGTGTATTGCATTAAGAATCTTTTGTGCAATACCAGTTTCTGCTGCATCTGCAGAAAGGGCAATTAGTCAGCTGGGAAGCGTATTGAAAACATGGCAACGTTCATCAATGACTCAAGAACGTCTTAATTCACTTGGAGTGTTAGCAGTCAAACAAAGTCTTGTATCAAGCCTTGACTTCAGTGATTTAATTGAGAAATCCTTAATGATCAAAGCCAGACAAATATAGCTTTCATTCTTTCAATAAATTATCAAAACTCAGAGACTGCAATGCAGCATATGACTTCCATTTATGTATATGTGGTTTATAGCTTTGAATTTAAGTTTATTTTAGTAAGCTACTAGTAAGACCAATTTTTGTGAAATACTTATTAACCCTAGATTCATAACCTTAAATTTTTGTCACACTATTCATAAGCATTCGTCTCTCAGACTACTCCAGGTAAAAAAATAAAACAAAATTGTAAATGAACAGTTATTTTAATAAAACTTATAGAACATGTAAATACATCAATTTAAAAGAATATCATGTGTTTTTTTCTTGATTAGTTAATTTTAAATGCAATTTACACAGACTTTCCCTGATGTTCTAAGCACATGAAGCGCTGACACTTAAAACATTTAAAACGTGTCATTCTTCTTTTTTTCGAAGGACAGAAGGAACAAATCTTCCTTTGTTGTGTTCCTTGAGGTTCTTCTTCAACAGTAGGTGCTTTTTGACCAAGGATGTCTTCAATTTTTGTCTTTAAGTGACGCTGTAAAGTTGGAAGTTGTATTCGCTCTTGTAACCATGGTAACATGAGTTCTTCACTCAATGTTTTTGCAAACTCACGGCGTACTACTGGTTGTTTTTGTTTTGCCACCATGTTATGTACATAAATAACAAATGCGTTTACTAAAGTGTCATTTATCATACCATAAAAAAACATAGGGGCCATCTCTGTGTCTTTCTGCTACAACTCATGATACTGGTCATTTCATCGAATGCATCAACTGCATCTTTAGTTGCGTTATAGAACATAACTATGTCTGGCTTTCCATTTTCTTGAGAAATGGTGCCTTTTTCGTGTGTATTGGAAAGTAAAGGCTACTAGGCGTCTACTATATTTGTCTACTAGGTGACGCTCTAAAAACGAACACCTACACTAATCATAATCTTTCGTCTGTCATACGACGCAACAAACTTATGGTGCAACAACTACGCTACTGCTGGAAAATGGTGGCCAAATGTATAGCCAAGACTAATAGGATGTCTGGAGGGACGATTAGACGAGCGCCAACCACTAAAAACTTATTTCCCGAAACTCCCGTCGTCTGAGAGACAAATGCTTATGAATCCAGGGTTAAATTTTCCTTCGTTTTTTCTTTACCTGAAGGTTGTATCACCTGCTCCTCAATATATCAAGTAGGATGTGTTCTCAAAGTATCAGAACACAGATATTGTATTAATGCATCAATACATGTTCAATATGCTTTAGCCTAGCCATTAATATACTCATAGAAATTAATTTCTTCTTTTTTTTGTAGTAAGAAGGAGCCCATTGTGACTTTTAGCAACGGAGCCCGCGGAATGAAGTGAGAGGCCTGGTAACGGTAATACTAAAACCCCCTCAAAAATTTAGTAACGCTGTTGCCAAACGCCCCTCCCTCCAATTTGTTTTATGCACTTTCATGCATATTTTGATTTATGATAAAGTCATTATTTAGACTTTGTTCCGATTATTTTCTAATAGGGGGAGAATATATTACTAACTTTAAAATACTTCTATAAAATCATGTATTTTGGAGAAAAACAATCAAATTTTTGTGAATTAATTTAAACAAATTGTTAACGTTTAATAGTTATGTAATGCTGATTAGAAGCCTCCCACCCTCCCCGTAACAATGCATAAAGCTTCCAAAAAGCTCCCTCTGCCCCCTTCAGGCATTGTGTAATTTAGGGACGGCTCCGAAGTATTATGGGTTTGTTTAAAAAAGAACACAACATACAACCTGGCCTAGTAAGAAAGACAAAAATGCTGTACAGAAACTGCTATTGCTCCATATGGATTGGAAATGGAATATCAGACTTGTTTGAAACTAAGACTGGTATACAGTAATGGAGCAGCCTCTTGCCTTAAGTCTTTCTGATGGTAATGAAAGAATCATGAGGGAGGTGAAACGAGAAGGTAATATTAAATTCATAATTTTTGGAGATGATGTGATGATTTGGGGAGAAGCAGAATAGGAAATAAAGGAACAGCTACAAAGATGTAATTAAGTTTAAGGAATTGAAACTGAAAGTGAATAAATAAAAAATAATGCCAAAGATGATGCGAAGAACAAACAAAAGTAATACCACAATCACTCATGATTATTAAATTATTAGAGCATTTCAAATAATACCAGGGCAGTGTAATTTGAAAGAACAGCCTTTCAAAAGCGGAAGTTTTAACCCTAATACCGGTACGCTGCGGAATTTCCGCAGTTTGTCTTATCTTAAAACCGGTAGACTGCGGAAATTCCGCAGTTTGACAGCACGTGACATAATCACTTGTCACAAAATAAACGTTAGCTGTATCGATATGATTCTTTCACCATTGTAATCATCGAAAGATACCAAATCCGATGGTATACATCGATTATTGTTTCGATGTCTTTGCATCGATGTTACAAAGTGATGAAAAAGAAGAAACTTTGAAAGAAGCATCTGGGACCGGTCGACCGGTCACCATTACTCCAAAGTAGACGCTGTCAGTCATTTGTTGTGTTGTTTTTGTTGTAATTGTGTTGTAATTTGTTGTAAATATTCTCATATAACTATTTATATTATGTTAGAAAATACCATTATGGTAATTTTAAGACTAATCATAAGTCTGTAGATGTGATAGTCAATTATTTATGAATTTTTATTTACAATGATTTCCATGGTAACAAAATTTTAGGTTTATGTAGTAGTCACGGATATTATTATACAACTTTTTTATTCATAAACATATCTCTATATATTTTATGTTTTCTAAAACTAGACAACATTTGCTACAAATTGGCTATCTTGGAATATAAAATTTATAAGTACTATACAGTTTTATTGGCATACCCCCACCCTTTTTTTATTTTTACTAATGCATTTTTGTAAATTTCAAACGTCAGAAAAAAAACATACATATTTTATATGCACAATTTGCATGCTAATATGATTGCCTGGTTCATTGTGAGTGCAAGGATATATAATACAACAAGGTTTATTATATTTTGCTATTTTTTATGAATTTTATAAAAAAATTTAACGAAATGAGGAAAAACAGCCTGCCGGTTTAGGAAAATATAGCCGCCGGTAGTAGGGTTAAGCAAAAAAAAAAAAAAAAAAAAAAACAATACTCACTTGAGTAGAGTGGTGTTAGTGGACTTGTCTTCTAAGGTAAGTTTGCTGATGTCCTGTCTCTCCTAATATAGTGCCTATCTATCCTGGCCTAGTGTCATTTAACCTAATCTAAAATTTACTTCAGGACAGGTAAATGTCTCTATACAGTACATACTTTATAATAATACTAACATATGGAATAGAAACCTTCACAGTAACCAAACCCACTTTATAATCAGTCCAAGCAACAAAACTAAATTGAATACCTATGAACCAAAAGACAATTGGGAGGGATATGAATAGAAAAGAGGCTGGAGTGGAGGGCTTCACAGCAGAGCAGATGGGACAGATGATACAGAGGTGGTTTGAACATTTTGAGATAATGGGGGAGATGATAACAGCTAGAGATGCCTTGTCCAAAAAGTGCAGAAGAGGCCAAGTAGTTGACTGAGGGGACGCTGGATGGGCTCTGTCACATAGGAAGTGATTGCTAGAGGCGAGATTCAACAAGACCTGCATGGATGTGAACATGGGAAGATGCCAAGTAGTTGACTGAGGAGAAGCTGGATGGGCTCTGTGACATAGTAAGTGTTACTAGAGGTGATATTCAACAAGACATGCATGGATGTGAACATGGGAAGAGGCCAAGTAGTTGACTGAGGAGAAGCTGGATGGGCTCTGTGACATAGGAAAGAGATTGCTAGAGGTGAGATTCAACAAGACATGCATGGATGTGAACATAGGAAGAGGCTTGTCATCTATAATTGAGCAACTGGAGTGGAACACAGGTGATGATGAAGGCACGCCAACATTTTAAATATAGAAGATGTAACATAAAAATATTCCTCTTTGAATTCCTTCTGTCTAAACGGTAAAAGTGGTTTACTGAAATCAATCACCATACTGTAGCGTAATTAATTACTATTGACTTTATACTATATTAAACTATGACATTTCACTTTTCAGTAATAATTTACTTAAGTAGGCTTATACCATCATTGTTTATTTTTTATTATTCATATTATATTAATACTATTGGTCCAAATCTTAAAAAGTATAGCTTTCATAAAACCTTTTTTCAAATTCTGTCATGAAATAAATACAGCTGTACAGGAAATAAAGTAAGTGCAGAATAAAACATACCTAATTGTGCAATTAGGGTATTTCATGTAATATATGTTCTACTTTTAGGTGTGAATGTGAGCCAGATTTTACTGGTCGCTACTGTGAAAATGAATTGGATTTATGTCAACCCTCGCCTTGCCAACACAACAGTACATGTATAACGACAGCTCAGACTGCCGTTTGTCTCTGCAAGCCCGGATATGGTGGGAAATACTGTGACTTGTGTATGTATTCAAATATTTTGAATAATTAAAATCTGATAAGGTAAAATATTATATTTGTGAAGATAATAAGCAATTTATGAATGGATATTTTATATGATCAAAGCTAGTTTTAAGTTCAAGCGCTGAACCATCCAACAGGTGTTATATTCAAAGAGTGTTTTAAACTCTAATCGGTGGATTTAATTTATGTAAATACTACACAAATCAAATATAAAAGTTTTATTATTTTAAAGTTATGAATATAACCAACATAGTTACTTGAATGCACAATTAATACAGAGTAATAATGATAAATGTCATATGGTAAATTAAATAAATAACAAGACCAAGCTTAATTTGGGGAAATGAGTTGTAATTATTACATCTCCCTTTTCTTTTAAAAATAAATAATTCTTTACTAAGTCTGTCTGTAAAGACTTAGTAAAGAATTCGATTTTTCTGTTTGTTCTCTGTAGACTTGCTTAATTCCAGTCAATTCCAGTGCTTGGCTATTATTAGATAATGCAAGATGTTTTACTCAGTCTTTGTCTGTTTTTTGCAGTACTGAGTGCATTAACTAAAAATAATTGATTGGCAGACAGGTCAAGCGAGTTTACGCCTGGTAATTCATCATTGGCAAAATTCACTCCTTACTACTGCTCTTTAGAGATGCCTTAACAAACTGAAGTAAAATTTGGCCGACCACGATTGTGCCACGTCGGCTGCACATGAGAGATTTTATTAAGAATTACATAGCTCATTATTAACTGTGCGTATTAAAGAGCACAATTACCTACAATTTTAGCAAGCTGAGCTCTTATTACTTCAGATTTTACATAGTTAGTATATTAGGAGAGAAAGGACATCAGCAAACTTACCTAAGAAGACGAGTCCACTAACAAGAATCTATATTTTCTGTTGACAACAGCGTCAAGGTGCTATTTACACTATTTATAAGATAAACAGACGTGATGTGATGTTGCATCCTTAGTGGCTTCGCTGGACCTTAGATTTAACCAACTATGCTACTGACCAATTCAATTATTTATTAATCCTTACTCTGGCTATTGATTTTTCCCAAAACAGCAAGTGATTTTTGACTTATTTACATACGTTTGTTTTAAAATTTATAAATAATAGCAAATTATTATAGACCTACATGTGTTTGGTCCACAATAAGCCAGGCTATTATATAAACCTAAAAGAAATAAATATAATTTTTTTTATATTTGTAAATTTTGTTTGCGAACAAAGTAAAAGGTGTGGGGGTAAACCTGGGAACCTGTAAAATATTGATAAATTGAGAGTTTCAAGATTCCACAATTTATTCAAGTTTTAGAAAATACATTTTCTTTCCTTTCCATTTTAATGGGACTTAAGATTCCACTTACATAGCCCTGATGTACATTGCAGTTGTCCATTTTTCATAATATTATTTGATAGTTTTTTTAGCACTGGATTATTTTTAATTTATTTTTACAATGCATTGTTTTTGTTAATAAATTTACATAATTTGTTTGTGTAATGTTATAGTAATCTGAAAAGACTGGGCCATGGACGGAAGAATTCCACGTATCAGGAAAACAGTTTATTCACATATAGTTAAAACATTGATGTTAGTGTTTTCACAATTGTATTTTTGCATTCAAAATGCATGAATTTAGTTCTTTGTGGATGCGAGTATCATTAAGTTTCAATAATTTGAACATAATGACAAAATATTTTATGATATATGGACAACAAAATATTCTATTACCTCATGTTTTCAAAATACTGAAAATTTGTTTCCACGGTAATTGTTTCCACTTAAAAAATTCTTGAAAATGTATTGTAAATATTATAGGGTTCTAACATTTACTAAAATTTGCCTAAATACATGCTTTATAATATATTTGTGAATGGTTACTAAAATGGTAGAGTGACTTGTCTTTACAATCTCTCGTGAATCGGTTGTACTTGGCTGTCATGACTGATTTTATGATCTCCTTTCCACGAGAATTTCGGATTATCTTCTGCTAAGCTTCACATGCTGTGGATATTAGAAATATAGCCTTCCTAAAAGGTATTTCTTTGAAACCTATTACGAGGACTTCTTTCTTTCTGAATTAGACAGGTTCCATTATGATTAGATTAGTATTAGCCAATGTTTTTGGTAACCCTTTTGATCTTCGATTGTTAGTGTCTGTCAAAAATGTATTTAAATCCAGAAGCTCTTGTGAAAGGGGGACCCTAAAAAACATTATTGCCTTTATCAAAACAATTACCTTGTCAAGTAAGTACAACACTTCCTTTTGGGTAAAGGAATCAGAGTACTCTACCAATACAAAGTAATCTTTTCCACATACAAGGTCATGATTTCAACTAATTGTATCACACAAGCATAACGGAAATGTATTTTATAACATAACGTTCATTACTTTATAAACAAGAGTAACAAAAGATGCTGGTGGGTTGACAAGATGGCTAGTGTTGTTAGGCTCAAGTCGCTTTCTTTTTCAGTTCATTGCTTTGTTTATTTTTTTTTTTTTCACTTCACATCAGTCATTTTTGCCAGAAACCAGTAAACAAACCAATCGGGCATCTAATAACGTTTCAATCATAGCAAAAACTCCAATTTTTGGTATTATAATAAATTATTATTTGGCACAATACATAACAGGCGTAAATAATCTGGCCACCGGAGTGAGGGTTGTGCCTAATTAAGTAGAAAAAGGCATTTAAATCGTTCCTTATCATTTATTCATTATATCTCTCTCTACTTTACTTTGTGATATGAATAATATTAAATTCAATAAGAGGTACAATAAATTTTAAAAAATACCAGGAAAGATGAGTGCACCAAACAAATATCTAAAAAGGTAACACAAAATTTCAGTGCCATTGACAAGGTAGAATTGAACAGAAAGGCTCTACAATTTTCTATGAGATGTGTTAATGTACCGATTTGTGTTTGTGGTTGTTTTATCTTGAAATTTTTCTGAATTCATACTCTCCTACTGAGATGAATTCATTTCTAATGTTATTTAATTTAAACAATCATTATCACAATATTTAATATGTTATATTTTTTCAGATATGCCATCGAATTTCTCATTATTCTTCCCTACTTCAGGAACTTCAAACTATGTTAAAGTAAAAGGGCCACATTCAAGTTTAAGAGAGGTAACTTAAATGAAATTTGTTTATTTAGCAAGAGACATTTTATATCTCAACCTCATTTAGCCTATATTACAGAAGAGTGTTATGTTAAATAACGAAATATTTATATTTCCATGTAGTAAGCTAGTTATTAAAGTACCATTTGTGAACTCCAATATTGATTAGAGTGCAATATTATAGAAGGTTTAGTTACTAACTTTACATTCTATTTGAGTTATACATATTAGAAACTAGTAATTTTCTAACAATATTGGTTCGTATTTGTAACAGAGTAAGTTTAATTTTTTTAACATGCTACTTTATCGAAATTAATAGTTCTTTTGTAATATAAATTTATTTGGACTAAGAAGATAATAATTAATAAGGTTAATGGTGGGCCTATGTATAACTATTACTTTGAGTCCTGTTGTTTTTGTGTTTCCGTTTAGCTTATATTATTTTCTACCCTCATATTCACCATGCCGATGTTTGCCCATATATGGTGTTACTGACCAACTCATCTACCCATATACGCAAAGTATTGGTGAATATAAATATAATGCTATTTATTAGTACTAACACCAGAGTAACCCCCCCTCTCTCTCTCTCTCCCCTCCCCCTCTCTCTCTTTCTTTTTCACTCTTTCTCTACTCACCCGAAGAAAGTGCCAGTGGCACAGAAAATTTGCGTGATTTTGTGTTTCTTTTGTGTATGTTACTACAGTAGAAACCCTATTTTCCGTCTGGGGCCGGGGCCGCGGCCGTGACGGATTGGAGAATAGACGGATTATAGAGAATTCACCCAAACACACTTATATCGCTGGAAACTTATTATTAGTGCTTATGCACGTTAAATTTAAATGCTGTATAGTACATAATGAATAAAAAAAATGAGAATGAAAAGGTTAGAAAAAAGACATTTTCAGAATGTATATTGAGGTCACAACTACGCTTTTATTAATGTAAAACATTAATAGGCCTAGTTTTAATGTAAAACATAAGCTTGTACATTATGTAATGAGCACAAATATTAATTATCAACATTACTAAAATCAAACTGCAGTACAATGTAACATATTAAAGCCCAGTTCCCACGGATAGTGTTTTCGCAGACATCAGGCGGACCAATGTCGGTACACGGATAGTGTGTTGCCGCGACTCGCCTCTGATCATCAGACATGACCGTTCCAACGGCCCGTGACCTGTGTAGGCGTCGCGGCTTAAAACTTCATCTCTGACCACAGGCCTCTGTAGTACCACCTCTTTCCCCATGTTGTACGGGATCTGAACAGGCAACCCCGGACGATCTGTCTGTACGTCAGGCATACACAGCCAAGCTGTTCCAACGACCTGTTATCTGGTAGACGGCAGATGAGGCCTTACGGATAAATAAATAAATAAATAAACTTTTTATTGCTTAGTAACAATTTTTGACATGTCATGCAATCGTCAACATAATATAAGTATAATATATAAAATGTATTAAAATTCTAAAACTAAACAACAAATTGTCATTCACTCCACATTCAAATACATATATTTCTAACATCCATACAGCCACAATCACACTGCCTTCCTGTCCTGCTATTTAATCTTAATCTTCCCAGCGACTCATCATGAACTCATCCACAGAATAGAACGCTTTAGACACCAAGAGGTGTCTAAGTCGAGTTTTGAATTGAGTTTGGTTATTAATTGGAAATCCTTCAAGGAGTTTGTTGATTAGTCTGACACCAACCTGATGTGGTATGTGGTCTGATAGTGCCAATCTGTGTTGCTGTGTTCAGAGGTTGTCCCTGCCTCTAGTGTAGTATTGGTGAACGTTTCTGCCACGAATCAAGGAAGAACGTTATCTGCAGTATAGTATCACCTCATACATATAAAGGCAAGGTAAAGTCAGCAATTTTAACTCCCTAAAAGAATCCCGGCACGACTCTGTGCTTCAATTTAGCAATTATTCTGACAGCCTTTTTTTGAAGTTTAAAAACTCTTTCTATTTTGCTTTTTGCACAACCTTCCCAAAGTCTTACTCTGTATGCCAGATGTGAATGCAACATGCCATAGTAGGCCATGATTAAGACGTTAGGCACACAGAACTTTGCAAGATTGCGCAACGCATATATGCCTGAAGCAACTTTACCACAAACGTAGTCAATATGGTCGTACCATGTCAGTCCCCTATCAAGGAACATTCCAAGGAATTTTGTAGAATTTACCACCTCTAAAAGAGTGTCATCCAAGAAGACATGAGGTTGAGAATGGAGTTCATGCTGTCGGAGACAAAAACTGATTACGTTGGATTTGTATTGGTTTGATTTTAGATTCAGTTCACTGAAATGTTGAATGCAAGAACTTAGCTCTATAAAAGCTGTGATTTCTAATTCTTTGGTTGTTTTTCCTTTAATACAGAGAGCCGTATCATCGGCATTCTCCATTCTGGATCACTGTATTCAATCTGCAGACATAGATAAAAAAAGAAGTGGCCCTAGGATCGAACCTGGGGGACTCCATGAAGCATTATATTTTTATTTGAAGTTACATTTGAAATCTGTACACACTGGTTCCGATCTTTAAGATACGAAGTTAGCCAGCTGTGTGGTAAAAATCTTTGAAAATGTTAAGAACTTATATAAAACAGAAATATATTAATATGCTATGAAGCTGAAATTTGGAATGGAAACAAAAAGGAAAGGATAATATATAATCAAGTGTCTCCAAAGCTGCAGAAAGGTGAAATGTTAATGAGGGAAACTAGGACAAAAGAAAAATCTACAATAACGAATCTTAGCCGTTTTACTTGCAACCAAGCGATCCTAGCGAACCTGGCAGTAGTGTATCAAACTAACGATTTGATTTGAATATTACACCAATTAATTGTATTGCAACATAAATAAAATGCTATGCCATTTTTTGGTGAAACGACCACTTGGATCATCAGCGTAGAGCAGTTGGCATTTTTCTCAAGAGTAAGCTTCGCTACTGTGTTTTTATATTATACTGTGCCTATATTTCTAGTGAATGGAGATTTTATACAAATATAACTAACAATCTTAAATGATAGTTTGGTTTTTACTACAACCATATTAAATCTTTTACTGGTGTTTCTGACCAAAAATATTTCATTAGTAAAATCATATTTGCTCATTTCTTAATGATCGGTGTCTTACTGATAATGAATAATATTGGTAAAACTACTATTAAATACCTACTGGGGATATTTATCTATATTAGTAAAAGTAGTTTATCAATATGTATATTTTAGGTGAGTGTTTGCTTATGGATGAGGACAAAAGATCAGTTCAACTATGGAACTATATTCTCATATGCAACAAGCATCCATGACAACACTCTAACTCTTACTGATTACAATGGGTAAGTCATATCAAGATCTAAAATTTTGTTCAGTTGACAAATTCTTATTGTATTTATTATAATTATCTTAAGATGTAACAATTGTTTCATGTGAGAAAACTTAATTATTCATTACATAAGTATATCATTTGGTTTGTTCAAATGACTTGAATAATCCACAAAAAACACAATTAATTATTTCTTAACCTGGGATCACTCCTGCTATAAGATTGAAACTAACATTTTTACTATTTTATCATCAAATATATTTTCTTCATTTAATATACTTTTGATGTTTTATCTATGCCTTATTCAGTATGTTGGCCAGAAACTATTCTCGTTTTAGTTATTTTGGGTTAAGTGAGAGGGTAGTTTAGTGGAGGGAAGTAGGACATAGCGATGGGTGTTATTTAATGTAACAGGGTAAATAACATGGTTACAGTAATGTAAGCTGTTACAGATTAAACAGGTTACCCAAAATACCCTGTTATTTATGTAACTCCTAGTCATGATGCATGATAAGGTTATAACAAACTGTATATAACTGTAATGCCAAGTGTAATGGAGAGTATATAATATAGTGCGCTGATAAGTAAACGGAACTGTAACTTAATTGCAAATAAAACTGTACCGGGTCGTTTGACCGGTACATTTCGTTCCTTTTGTCTTGGTCTGCCGGGCTGCCTGAGACCGCTCGTGCCCGGCGATTCGCTTTACTTTGGTGGCCGTTGGCTCGGATTCGTTCGTTCCTTGTTCCAGCTCTGGTCTGTCAGGTTGGTCGTCATTTTGTCGTGTTCTCAGCCTGGAGAAGATCACCATGCTCGGCTAGAGACTCCAAAACTCTTGGCTCCAGCTTGCTTTCAATTCTTCCAAGCATGAGAGTCACAATGCCACTCCCTTCGAGATTCTACATGGCTACCCTCCTAACAACCCTTTGTCCAACTTGTGGAGGCTAGAGGATCTTCTACCTACGCCAGGTGCCACTGACGTAGTGTCCACGTGGCGGGCTGCTCAGCGCAACCTGCTACGTGCTAGAGAGAGAGTAAGGAAGAGGTATGATAAGGGTCGTACTCCTAACCCTTTTCAGGTTGGAGATCTGGTTCTTTGTCAGGCTCACCCGGTCAGTTCGGCCGCGGAACGAAGAGCTGCAAAGTTGTGCTATCGGTGGTCTGGTTCCCACCGCATCGACAGGTTTTTGTCACCGGTGACTGCTCTGCTGGTTGATCCCCAGTCAGGCAGGGTGTTCAGGAAAGCCCATGTGTCCCAGTTTAAGGCTTTCCGGGGAACGGGGGATCCAGGAGTTGGTGTTCCTGGGGGTTTCTTGGGGCACAGAGATTGATCACCTCTGCGCCCTAGGTGGCTGTTCTGAGAGAGTCTCTTTCTCTCTTTTCTTGTCGGGGCCGACAGTCAGGGTAGTTCGCTCCCTGTTCGGGGGGTTTCCCCTCTTAGATTCTCTTTGGCGTCCTTGGAACACCACTCTTCGGAGGTTTCTTCTTCTTCTTCTGTTTGGTTCCCTGAGGTACCGAGTTTTCTCCCCTGCCTGGGTGTGTTGAGGTTTTGCAGAGGGAGGTTGTACCGGGTCGTTTGACCGGTACATTTCGTTCCTTTTGTCTTGGTCTGCCGGGCTGCCTGAGACCGCTCGTGCCCGGCGATTCGCTTTACTTTGGTGGCCGTTGGCTCGGATTCGTTCGTTCCTTGTTCCAGCTCTGGTCTGTCAGGTTGGCCGTCATTTTGTCTTGTTCTCAGCCTGGAGAAGATCACCATGCTCGGCTAGAGACTCCAAAATTGGGGAGGGATCATGAGAGTCATCGTGCTCTCCCCACCCGTCGACCGGCTATGTCTTTGGGTGTGAGTCAGCCAGTGGAGGGTCGTGGTTCTCGGCCTCCTGTTGTGTGTTTTGCTTGTGGCCAACCTGGTCACGTTCGTCGTGACTGTCCACGTGCTCGAGGTCGTGGGGCGGGAAACGCTCAGCGCGGGGGGTTGCCTCCACAGTAGCTCCCCGCGTTGTTGCGACTGACCGTGGCCATTTGCCTCTGACACGTGCCCATAGCAGGAGTGTCGGGGATTTTTCGGGCCTTGCTGGCATGGCTTCCCTGGGACTTAGGGCGGTCACCTCGGTGTGTCCTGGCGTTTTTGTTTCTTTTGGTGGTACGGTGTGTCGCGCCCTTCTTAATTCTGGTTCGGCATGCAGTATCATCAGCCTTTCTCTTTTTGAGTCCCTTGACGCCTTAGGACTTGTCAGGCACACCGAGCCTTCTTCTGTTACGTGCTGGACGGCATCCCAAACTCCTCTACCTATACTTCTAAAGGCGTTTTTACAGTTTAAAATTGAAGGATTTTCCTGGAGGTGGGGTTTTCTTGTTGCCAAGGACCTGGCGGTTTCTTGTATCATAGGGGCAGACTTTATCTCTAAAAGTGGTATGTTGCTTGACCTCCAGAAGCGCCAGATGTTTTTAAAGTTCAATCGGCGAGTTTTGGTGCCTCTAGTAGGTGATTCTGACTGCCCTCCTGCAGTCAGAGAGGTGGGTTGTGAGCCCGAACAACCCAAGGTGGATCCAGTTGGTCATCTCCCCCCTGAGCAGGCGGAGGCCATTAGGAGACTGTGTTTGCGGTTTCCTGATGTGCTTACACCTGAGCTTGGAGTCACTTCTCTTCTGGAGTATGAGATCCACCTCACCGATTCTCAGCCTGTAAGAAGTCATCCGTACAAACTTGCTCCCCCAAAGATGGAGGTTATGAGGGCTATGATTGAAGATCTTCTGAGCAAGGGTGTGATTGAACCGTCTCGTTCCGCTTATGCCAGTCCAGCTTTTCTTGTGCCCAAGCCTAATGGTAAGTCTAGGCTTGTGATGGATTATCGGAGGCTCAACGCTAAGGTCGCTATTGACTCGGTACCTCTGCCTGATTTGCATTCTGCGTTTGATTGGTTCGGTAAGGCTAAGTTTTTCAGTGTTTTTGATTTGAACCAGGCCTACCATCAGATTCCATTGAAGAAGGAATCATGGCCTATGACTAGCTTCTGTGTTCCCTGGAATCTCTATCAGTTCACTAGGGTTCCTATGGGTCTTGCTGTGGGTGCCCAGACTCTCACTCGTCTGCTTGATTCCATCTTCCATGATGTGAAATTCAAGTTTGTCTTCAATTACCTGGACGACCTTCTTGTCTACAGTGAGACTTTCGGGGAACACATGCAACATCTGGAGGAAGTTCTTAGTCGCCTTAAATCAGCTGGCCTTACCGTCAATCCAGAGAAAGTCACTTTTGCTCGTCCTGAGATTTCTTTTCTGGGTCATCTGAGATATCTTCTCGAGGCGTCTGCATTGATCCTGCGAGGACCCAGGGCATTCGGGATTTTCCTCCTCCCAGAGATGCCAAGGGGATTGCCCGTTTTGTGGGCGGATGGGTCGCAAAACTTAAGACTCTTGCATGTTACAGTTAAATCAAAGATGTGGCAGAGGTGTAACAGAACGAACTTTGAGCGGTAACTCTGTAACGTCAAACCAAGCTGTAATACCCATAACTGAACATCGTAACGTAAAATAACTGCATAAACTTTTGTAACTTGGAACGTTATTTAAACCAGCCGTAACGAGGCTTTTAGCAGTTAAGTAATATCAGGCCATAACAGAATAACTGTCAACATGTCAAGAGTAATTACTGTATTTGTTACTTCAACATAAACCTGTTGTATGCTGGTAATAGGTTACCAAAATAACAGGGTATTGTTACAAGTTACCAGAACATAATAGAATGACGTACTAGGTTATCGAAAAGTAAATGTTATTCCCATTTCTGGTAGGACACGCTGTATCATGTTTGGTTTCACATGCGCAAGTAATCATGTCAGTGCATTTTAAAACTGAATCAAACTGTACGAGTTATAGTGTGACTACGACAATTATGTGTTATTTTAATTTTATTATCAATTCTTACAATTCTTACATATGAGATGCAGACACAACGTTGTTGGTATTTTAAGGCGAATATGAATGGTTGGATGAGTGTAGTCTGGTTACTATCTGAGTTCAACTGTTCCTTAGAAAGGGCAATTTATTAATAGCCCAACAGCCAGGGCAACTAAAGGACCTACAGCTTTACATGGAATCTGAACCACGTAGTGCTGGTCTAATTTTCAGCTAATTGACAAGCCTGATACTCAGTTATTTCCCCCGCACAACATCCACACAATGACTACCACCCAACATGGACACTCCAGACTTCTCTAGTAGTGTCCACGCCGATTGCAACCACTGAGCGGATGCCATGTCGGTATTAAGAGAACCGAGCATCCAACCTATCGCCTACAATCTTCCAAACACTTTGTCTCCAAGTAGCTGAGTTACAGCACTGCGCCAGCATTGACTAGTGTAGTATTTTAGTGTACTGTGAAAAATAAGAATTAGTTAACTCAATAGTAATTGAATAGCAATTAATCGTTTATTTTAAGGTTTTAATAATGATATAGTTATGTTTTTAAAGAAATGTATATACTTTAATTTCATGTAATGTAGAGATTTTAGTTTTATATATTTGATGGCTATTTTAAAATTAGATTCCATTTAAGCAATATTATAATTCTGTTTTTGAATGAATTTATTTACTTTTATTTTAATGAAGCCTAACAATGTTGAAGTCATTAAGTAAGTATTAGTCATGTTTTGCAATCAGAAAATAATTTGATTCATTAGCTATACTAGGGGACACCCCTGCATACTTTGCATGCCAACTTCATCACTTGCTGTGCTCGTGACGCCTCGGCATATTACTTTTGACTTCAAATATTAATAATTAAACTGTATTAAGTAAAATCATATTATTTCAATTCATTTACAGTAACTCACTCACTGCACTTGATTTGTATTCCATTTATAGTATAATAATTATAAACAACCAATGTTATCACTAAGCCTTTTTCAAATGTTTTTATTTTATTTTACGGTTAACGATATACGCATACAGACATATGTTCGCTCTTTTATAATTAACTTTATATTTTACTGTGCTGCTCTCTATGTTTAACCTAACAAATTATTTGGAATATGCCGTCAGCTGGTCAATTAAAATTAATCTCCATTAGAATAAAATTGCAACTTTGACGTGGTGTAGGACAAAAACCTGTGAGAATTTAAAAAATCTAGCTCCGTTACGACTTAGAAAACAAAATTATCTTTTAAATAAAAAAATTTCTTCAAAATTGGTTAAGTAATAAGTTTAGAAAGTGAGTGAACTAAATGACCTGATTGTTTTAATATATAGGATTTGTATTTTTGTATTTCTAAAGTACATATTTGTATTTCTAAAAACAAATACATTGGTTACTTTAAAATTGGTTGTTTGTAATTATTTCAAATCCAAAATAATTGTTTTTTATAATTTTTTTTATTTTCCCACAAAGTTGATCATGTTATATTTGACCTGACGTTGCGAGTGATTATGAAACTTTCCATAGCGTGAGTAATCCGAGGTTAATGCAGATTAATATAAGATGATTATATTTTTAATTTCATTATTATAATTAAACTTACTCTGAAGGCTAGAATAAATATAATTGTTTACTTGTTTGACATAACTTGACGTAATAGAAATATTCCTTGCATTATAGTTTTCTGTTACTAGTACAATTTGAGTCTACAAATTTGTTGTTACAGGCTTGTGCTCTATATTAATGGCCAAAGAATAATCACTGATGTCACTGCCAATGATGGTGTCTGGCATCACATCTGTATAGAATGGACGTCATCAGATGGTCGCTGGTTGTTATATAAAGATGGTACTCTCAAGGATGGAGGTGTAGGGCTTGGAAATAATACCAATATACCAGGTTTGAATTTAAAGTTCAAATAAATATACCAAATATTGTATTCCTAATCTCAGGCCAAAAGTAAAGTGTTATGACATGTACTTTTCTGTTTATATACTTTTATATTTATTTTACAAGTGATTCTGAATAAGAACAATATTTTTATGCTCTCTGAGCAACATTGGATCGTGGCTAATAATGTATGCATATTTTGTTTACTTTTTGATCAGCTGGGGAATAAAAAGGAGAGGTTCATTTTTGTTATACAGTTTTAAGTGTTTTGTAAGTTCATTTTATGTCATTTTTGTGTTAAGAGAGAAAAATGTAATATTAGTTTGTACTATTATTGTCATAACACCCTGACCACTACTTACGCCCTTCTCCACTGAGCTAGACTATCATCATTGCTAGCCCATCATCAAGGTGGCAAATTGGCACCTGAACGTGGGGCCAGTGTGTTAGTACAGGTAACTAACTCATTGAAATTAGTGACTAACTGAACCTTTGTGTAAATATTTTTGAATAATAATTTTTATGTTTTGTAGACTGCTATTATTGGAAACACTATTACTGTCCTGTGAATTGTTCTGGTCATCTGGTGAATTTAGTATTCTATCTCACACTATGAATGCTTATCATCTTCGGAAAACTGAGGTTATCTACGAACTCAAGATTAGGAATGTGGAGACGAATCACAGCGTTAATGAATTGAGAAAGTGTCTAACTCAGTATATTTTGGCTGTTGTAGTATCGCTGCTTAATTGGGGTTGTATCTCCGATTGAAAAACCAATTGTAAACTCCTTGGATGTTGACATGGAACTAGGGGATTGCGAAGTGAAATATCAGGATTTATCTTCATTAGTGAGTGATTACGAAGGCACTTATAATGACAATGAGTTTCATTGTATTGTAGCTCGTCTTTGTACCTTTGAGTGGAGAGAATTCCAGCTGGGGCATCACCTGATAGTGAGCAAGCGGATACTAAGGAAAGGTTGTTGAACAAAAGTAGGGAACTATTGGATTCTTATGGAGAGACATCTAAACGGAAGAGTCCACTGGAAGCCAGGGCATCAACAGAAGATCTTTTGCAGCATCAACTATCCATAGCCAGAGCGCAAGAAACCAATTTTGAGCTGCCAATAACTTTGGCATTGCCAGTTAAACCACTAATGGATGACTGAAGATGACGAAAACTTGGCAAAAGAAAGAAAGCTTTTAGAGGAATGGTGGTAGAGAAGAAAATTAAAACGTGAAAGGCGACACCAAGAGGAATGGCTCCAAAAGGAAGAGAGAAGACTACAAGAAGAAAGAAGAAAACTAGAGGAAAGGTGGAATCAAGAGGAAAGAAGACTACAGGAAGGCAGAATGCATGAAGAAGAGATATGGACACCAGAAGAAGTGCGTTTCCAAGAAACTCCGGAATAGATAGAAGAAAATAAATAACATGAAGATGTGAGATGTCAAGAAATGAGAGGATCTTCAGAGAACTATCACTTGCCCAGATTTTCTCCAACTCAAGATGAAAACAGAGCTACTTCCCAGCTAAAATATGTTCTAGTTTACAAATGGGGACTAAAGTTTGATAACTCCGGCTCAAGTATCGCTTCATTTCTTGAGAGAGTAGAAGAACTTCGAAGAGCAAGAGGAGTCACACATCAAGAACTATATGAGTCTGCTGTGAATTTATTTGCTGGACCAGCGCTTGTATGGTACTGTGCATCATCTGTTAGAATTCAGTCGTGGCATCAATTAAAAAGGAAACTTGGGGAAGTCTTTCAGCTTGCAGATTATGATTTAAGGCTTCAACAGGAGATTTTTAACCAGCTGCAGGGAGATAATGAGCCTATAGATTTGTAGAGAAACTGTAGAGAAAAGGGTCACCGCTTCAGATATTGTTGGACCAAAACGACAGTTTTGCTTCGGATGTGGTAAAGATAATGTGTTTAAACGAGACTGTATAAGGTGTGATAATTCAAAAATGGGCAATGTAAGGAGTCAGAAAGGAATTAGATGATTCTGACTTCTTGTACATTGAGAAGACCCCATCCATCATTAGACCTAACACTCAACAGAATATCCTGGCTGTTAACTATGTCATACATAGCCAAAAGAAAGACCGTAGACCTTATTTGAAGGTGAGAGTGTTTGGCTGCTAAATTATCGCTCTTTTGGACTCTGGAGCATCCCAAACCTTCTTAGGTGGACAGGGAATGTGGATCTTAAAGGAATTTCCAGTTCCTTCAAGAGCCGTCTTCAAAGAGCCAGTGATCGTTTTGTGGAGACTGCAGATTCAAAACATCCTGAAATCCATGGTTTTGTCAACCTACCCATCACGTTGCAGGACCGGACCAAAAATCTGAGTGTTTGCGTGGTACCATCGATCCAACATACATTGATCTTGGGGATAGATTTCTGGAAAGTCATGCATATTGTTGTGGATATGAGAAACCGAAAGTGGGATTTTGCACCCAAGGCTGCCAATATGTTTTATAGTTCGATAGAAGGAATTGCCACGGAAGGTAACCTAACAGCATCAGAGTGAGGCAGGCTCCAAGCTCTTTTTGAGGACCATTTCAAGGATGAACCAGCCACCCTGGACAGAACTGATTGGGTGAAACACATCATTGACACCGGAGATACAACCCCAATGAAGCAGCGATACTACAACGTATCCCTTGCTCATCTCAGAAACTCATGAACGAAGAGCTAGACAGGATGTTAGAGTTGGGAGTCGTGGAGCCATCACAAAGTGCCAGGTCCTCTCCGATCATGTTAACTATAGGATAAACCGGTATTATGTTTAGGCTGGATAAACCAGATAGCAGTAAACGATTTGTAGTGGACTTTAGGGCCGTGAATACCGTGAGCAGGAAATATGCCTACCTCTTGCCACAAGTGACAAATATCCTAGACAGGCTTAGATATGCTTGATTTCTGTCCAGTCTTGACATCAAAAGTGCCCATTGGCAAATAGAGCTGGATGAGATCAGCAAGGAAAAAACTGCATTTGCAATCCCAGGTTGAGGCCTGTACTGATTCATTACCATGCCGTTTGGACTGTGTGGAGCTCCCGAAACCTGGCAACGTTTTGTGGACACTGTCTTGGGACCCGACTTAAAACCAAATTTATTCGTCTACCTTGACGACATTATCATGGTGACGTTGACCTTTGATTCACACCTTCAGGTACTGGCAGATGTATTACAAAGACTTCGCGCAGCCAAGCTTACCCTTAACCGAGAAAAGTGCAAGTTCTGCAGGTAGGAGCTAAAATATCTAGGCTATCTTGTCAGTGGCGATGGTTTACATGTTGACCCCAACAAAATTAAAGCCATTGTGGATATTGCAAAACCATAGAACCAGTAAGAAATACGGCAATTTGCAAGAATGGGATCGTGGTACCGACGATTTATTACCAACTTCACGTCAAAACGACTTCGCTGACGTCTCTTCTGAAAAGGAGGAATTGCTTCGAGTGGAATCAAGAAGCTGAGATGGCCTTTTGGGACAGTAAAACCTGCCTGATCACTGCTCCTATATTATCATGCCCAGACTTCTTGAAGCTAATCACAATTTCTTGTGACGCCTCAGGCATCAGAATTGGTGCAGTGCTGAGCCAAGACACTGAGCAAGGAGACAGTGTAGCTGCCTATGCCAGCCATACGTTAACCCGACAAGAACAGAACTTCTCAGCCACATAAAGGGAGTGTCTGGCTGTAGAGAAATTCCGACCTTACGTGGAAGGAACCAAATTTACTGTAGTTTGCTTTGGCTGAGGAATTTGAAGGACCCAACTGGACACCTAGCTTGCTGAGCTCTGAGATTGCAATCCTACGATTTTCATCTAGTGCACCGCAAGAGGCAAGACAGTGTTGTGCCTGATCTCTTGTCTCACACCACCCCATAGAAAAAAATCTGAACCCTCACCCTCAGATATGCTTCACTGTGATTTGATCGAGATACCACCTACTATAAAGAACAAATGGTACACTGGAATGTTGTTCAGGGTTAGAAGGATCTTCAAAAATATTGTCAGTGGCGTACTCAGGATGAGAAGCTGTGGAAGAATGTTGACACATTGGAACCCTCACTTGACCAGGATAGCTGGAGATTAGTACTACCAAAGGATATCAGGTCTCGGTTGGGTGCCATGACGATCCACTTGCTGGACATCAAGGTGTTTGAAGACATATAAACGCATGCAAAGACTGTATTACTGGCCAAAAATGCGGAAGGATGTAGCAACCTATGTTGCAAGATGTACCGGTATGCCAAAAGACTAAGTACAACAAAACACTTCCTGCTGGTGTTATGGGCAGCAAACGTGCTGTTGATTCTCCAAGGCAAATGTTCGCTGCAGATTTGATCGGACCTTTGCCATGGTCTTTAAGAGGTTTCAAATACCTGTTGGTTGTTACTGATACGTTTACGAAATACTCAGTCATACAGCCTCTTTGAGCTGCTACATCAAAACTCTTATCTCAACACTTGGAAGAGGACATATTTCTGGTTTATGGAGTGCCAAAATACTTAATATGTGAGAACGGATCTGAGTTTATTGGGAAACCAGTGAAAGACCTTGCCACACAGTACAATGTAAAAATCTTACTGAATGCAAGCAGACACCCCCAGGTGAACCCAGCAGAGAGAATTAATCGTGACATTATCACCAAGCTGCGAGCTTATGTTACAGAAAACCACAGAGAATGGGACAAGTTTATACCAAAGATAGGATTTGCACTTCGCACAGCTCATCACGAAGTAACAGGACATTTACCAGCATTTTTTTAACTTTGGGCGTAAACTCACTACTTCCGGAGAATGATTTGAGATTCTTGAGGATGGCTCGGATGGGATCTACTGAGGATTGTGGACCCTTTAGTGAAAGATTACGAGAGCTGAAAGAGATTTACCAAGAGGTTTCGGTTAGACTGAAAGCAGCACATGAAAATAATTCTAGATGCTACAATCTGCGTAGGAGACCTGTGACTTATAAAGTGGGTGATATCATTTTGAAAAGAAATTTTACACAATCTGACATAACTAACTATTTTTCAGCCAAGTTGGCACCATGTTATATTGAACCCTACGTCATAGTGGAACATATATCTCCCTTGGTGTATACGTTAGCGGACATGGATGTCAAGAAGATTGGAAAATGGCATATGTTGTGGACTTCAAAAAATATCAGCAGTGAAGAAAATTTGAGAAATTTTCTGCAGGATAGGGGGTATTTGTGACATGTAATTTTCTGTTTATATAATTTTATATTTACTTTTACAAGTGATTCTAAATAAGAACAACATTTTTTATTCTCTCTAAGCAAAATTGGATCATGGCTAATAATGTATGTATTTTTTGTTTACTTTCTGACCAGCTGGGGAATAAAAAGCTGAGTTGAATAGTGATTATTCGATCTGGTTGTTGTGTTCATTTTTGTTGTACAATTTTAAGTGTTTTATAAGTTTATTTTAAGTCATGTTTGCGTTAAGAGAGAAAATTTAATATTAGTTTGTACTATTATTGTCACCCTGACCACTACTTACGCCCTTAGTCTAGCTCAGTATTATTGCTGACTATCATTATTATCAGCTAGACTATCATTATTGCTAGCCCTCGAGTCGAGGTAGCAGTGTGCAATAATGTACATTTTCAGTAGAGCCTCTTAAATTCTAACCTCAATAACATTGAATGTCTGGATGACCCAATCAACCTGGCAGAGTAAAAATATTCACAAACCACGTCAGCAATCAAAGTACATAATTTGCAAACAAAGTAATTTCATTTTTTTGAATAGATGGGTTTTTGTTAAGTTTAAGATTTGTTGTAAACTGTTGTATTCTTTAATAACAAATCAAAGTTTAGCAAAGTAATAATGTCAACAAAAAACCATAGACTTTCTTCTTTTACTTCTTTTCTGATCTTCTGAACATTTTACAAGCCTGAATACCGTGTGGTCCACATTATTTAGGTTTGTGTAACTACTTTATTGTAAATCATATACAACTCAATTATTGGGGCTCTACCATATATTTACAGCCGTGCATTTGCCTTTGGTTATTTTCAAAAGATCTAGAGTTATTTTGAAATGAAAACCTAAACATTGATTAATCAATAAAAATGATGTATTTTTAACTACTGTACAAACATAAATACATGGATAACAGTTTCTGAAGTTATTGGAACCTATTTTAGATAACAGTTTCCAGTGACTTCTAGGTTTGATTGTTACTGGGTCCTGCCACCATCTTCTCTCTTCCCATCTTTTATTATCCACCAGTCTCACTCAGTCTTCTCCTCTTCTTTCAAAACCTTCCTTTTCTCCCTTCAGCCCATCCCTCAGTCTTCCTATTGGTCTTCTTCCCTCCATTTCCATTTCATGGACTCTTCATGATGCTCAGAACTCATCTTTTTTGCATATCCTGTAAAAGGATGAGAGCTTATCCCCAGCTCTCCTTCTAAATACTTCATTCCTTATTCTATCTGTTCTAGTCATTTGTACTTTACCTCTCAAAAATCTCATTTTGTAAGCCTGTGTTCTACTCCTATCCCTATATCTCATCAACCATGTTTCCACTCCATACAGCAATATAGGTACATAACATTTTTATAAAAAAATGTTTTTACAATTCAAGGGAACATCCCTATTTCTTAACAAGCTTACAGCTGTCTTCATAAACTCCCTGCCGGCACCCTTGTTCATTTATTTCTGTCAACTTTGCCGCTCTCCTGAAATACAACACTAAAATACATAACATTTTCTACATGTTTTACTTCTTTTCTATTGTTAACTGTGTAATCACCTGCACACATGTGTACACGTGCATCTGTGTCTTTCTTGTTCCCCCAAACCATTAGTCTCCTGCAAATGCCACCAATTTCATCTTCTCCTCACCAGTTGTTCTTGTTACCTCCTTCATCATCTCATCCAGCAGTAATATGATGTGACAGTGCACTGCCTTATTTCAATCCGTTCCTATCTTTCAGCCATCCAGATGTTCCTTATCTCACAGCTCTCTATTTAATCTCATAAATGTCTTTGACTTTGGCTATCACACTTTCTCAAATACTTTCTTCTCCACACTTCTTTCCTGTTTATACTGTCACAGGTTTTTCATATTAAAGGAAGTCCATGCCATTCTCATAATAATAGATGATGCAATTATTAAATCCACCTGCCAGCCCTAAACCTATTCTGCTTTTTCCTCGATTCTGCTATTCCTTCTCCAATCCTTTTTTCCAAGATATTTTCATACAAATTTACACATTGGCAAATCCGCTATATACATATATAATTTTTCAATCACTTTTGTTCTTTTCCTTCTTAAAAATCTGTATTAAGGATGGCATTTTCTCTCCAAAACACTTTCAAAGCCATAAACAACCCATGTATTCAAACTTCCTGTACTACCACAATCATCTCCATAGTCAGTTCATCAATCTGTGCAAATTCCTCTCTTCTACTCTTACCTCCTTCCATCCACTGTAATGAATGAACTACTGAAAATATGTGAGTAAAATATTTTAAATAGATACAATTTTTTTTAGGTGGAGGAATTCTTGTGTTGGGTCAGGACCAAGACAGGGTTGGGGGTGGATTTAATGCTGCTGAGTCATTAATTGGTCATTTAACTCAGGTCAATGTCTGGGACTACAATCTCGGTGCAGAAAAAGTTAATGGGTTAGCTACATTGTGTAAGGATCAAGCTGAAGGAAATGTGATGTATTGGGGCCAGTTCCAGTCTGGTGTTGAAGGAAAAGTACAGGTAATAAAATTAATATAACATCTAAATGGACAAAAACATTGCAATGGCTAAAATTAGATTAGAAATTATAAAATTACAATTATTTTGTGTATTTTTCTCTGTGCCAAACAATAATTCCTATCGTATTATTGAAGGTAAAATAATATGTTTTAATTAAAATAGTAAAAAGGATTATGTTGTCTATGTTACTAATGCCAGAAGAAATAATGTGAGGTAATATTTATTGGAAGTTTATTATTTATAAATTTATAATACATTTTGAGAAGGATCAGCTGATAACCACCGGCTGTTCATTTGTCATTGGGCTATTAATTAATGACACTTTCTAAGGAGTAGTCGGCCTTAGTTTGTAACAGTGACTACATTCGCTCATCTACACTCATTCGAAATCCATATTCGCCCATATCTTGACGATCGGCGTCTTATGAATAAATAAATAAATTTGTAAAATAGTACTATTAATGGGTTTGCCTTATAATGCTCAGTTGTAGACTGAGACAGTGTTGATATAGTAATCAGTTGTAGGTCTTTCAGTACTGAGACAGTGTTGATATAGTGATCAGTTGTAGGTCTTCCAGTACTGAGACAGTGTTGATATAGTGATCAGTTGTAGGTCTTCCAGTACTGAGACAGTGTTGATATAGTGATCAGTTGTAGGTCTTCCAGTACTGAGACAGTGTTGATATAGTGTAGGTCTTCCAGTACTGAGACAGTGTTGATATAGTGTAGGTCTTCCAGTACTGAGACAGTGTTGATATAGTAATAAGTTGTAGGTCTTTCAGTACTGAGACAGTGTTGATATATTGATCAGTTGTAGGTCTTCTAGTACTGAGACAGTGTTGATATAGTGATCAGTTGTAGGTCTTCCAGTACTGAGACAGTGTTGATATAGTGATCAGTTGTAGGTCTTCCAGTACTGAGACAGTGTTGATATAGTGTAGGTCTTCCAGTACTAAGACAGTGTTGATATAGTAATCAGTTGCAGGTCTTCCAGTACTGAGACAGTGTTGATATAGTGTAGGTCTTCCAGTACTGAGACAGTGTTGATATAGTAATCAGTTGTAGGTCTTTCAGTACTGAGACAGAGTTGATATAGTGATCAGTTGTAGGTCTTTCAGTACTGAGACAGTGTTGATATAGTGTAGGTCTTCCAGTACTGAGACAGTGTTGATAAAGTAATCAGAATTACTCAGTTTTTATTTAGAATATTATGTGTTGCTGGAAATTGCAAATAGTTGAAACTACTGCATAGTACAAGACTAAATACTACATAATTACGAAAAGTGCAGAAATAATACAACAGAGGGGATTAGTTTTGATAAACTGAGTCTTTAGTTATAACAATAATTGTAATGTACTCTTGTAAGGTTAGCACAGTCTTCTGCTCTGCTTCTAGCCTCTGTTGTCCATAACAGCCAACATTTCTCCTCTCAATTTTAGGTACAAATTTGAATATTTACAGTTTGTATGGTATTTTTCTAGAAGATTTTAACTCTGTATGTATTTTTGTTGGTTAATTCTCATTATTTATTTATAATATAAATATTACGAAGGAATAGGACAATACATTTGTAATTAAAATATAGTTCTATGATCAACTAGAGTTAGTTCCAAATGTATCTTTACTGTACAAAAGTATTAAATACAAAACTAATTATGTTCAGAAAATTCAGTCATCATTATGTGAAGGTTGTCCAAGCCTGCTCACTCCTCCACATACCCACATTAACCTATCGTCTTCAGGAGACATCGCTACCTACACATGTGACCCTGGATACTCATTTAAATTCCATATAAGTCAAGAAGAAACTAAAGTGAGCAGAAAATGTTTAATCTATGGAGAATGGGAAGGAAAGCCTCCTATTTGCAGCAGTAAGTACAGTATCATGTACCGTATTCCATCCTTAAATGGCTTATTGCTCATTAACATTGTTTTCTTTATTGTATATTATTTATTTCTTAATTTATTCTTAATTAAATATGGTGTCATTACATTTTAAATATGTTTCAAAATTTACTTTTTGGATTTGCTTGTTTGTAAAAAGCTTCATAAGCCTTAGAAAACATTGAGAGATCTCTATTAATTGCTATATTGATTATAGGCGAAAGTTTCTCCATTCAGTCCTCTTATTACTCACATAGTATCTTCCCAATAGTTGCCTTCAGTATAGAAACTCCTAGAGAAGTTTGGGGTATCCATGTTGCATAGTGGTAGGATTCGAATGTTATCTATCTATATCCATTATCAATACTACCGCACATGTATGGGCAGACAGGTGGGTCAATACCACCGTACGAGGTTGGGTAGGAGGGTCAATATCCTCATGTTCGCCCATAAACATACAGCAGTGATGACCCTCTTGCCCACCCATTCGTGTATGGTGGTATTGGCCTATTCGTCTGCCCACATATGTACAGAATGAACTGAGTATCAGATTTGTTAGTTAGATGAAAATCAGACCAGTACTACATGGTTTGGATTCCACATAAAGCTGTAGGTCCCCTAGTTACCTTTGCTATTGGACTATAAATGGCCCTTCTTCTCTCAGATAAAGTTAAAAGTTAAAGATCGTTTTATTTTACCAGGCGCAAGACTACACAGCTCATCCATATCCTACACACATGTAATCATTAATATTCACTTTGAATTCACAAAAGTTATGTCAGTGTGTCAAAGCTGAATATCTGAATCAAAACTAAGTTGTTACCTAGTGCATATGTAGAAGTGTTTTATCATGTAACACTTTCTCTTGTGAATAGATTTTTTTCTCAATAAAGCTCATAAACAATTTAATCAACAAACATTCTATCTTTTCATTTGTGTCATTACTATTTTTTTTTAAATACATAACACTTTCTAGCTCATGGTGCAATGAATTATTTTTTCCAGAGGTCAAGGCTAACAATGTTAAAAAAGATTTTTTTTTAACTAATAGAACTCAATTGAAAAATAAAAAAGTTTTTGTTGTGTAATTTTATTTACATTTATACTTGAAACTTAACTGGGTATATATGCCTCATTAACATGCATTCAATGATATGTTTGTGCTTATAAACATGCACGATTCACTGAATTACTTTAATGGACTTGCCGGTTTATATTATTACCGGCAATGAAATTACTAGGATTGTTTTATAACAATTAATTTAATTTCAGTATTTTATTTAACAGACTTTAACACAAAAATTCAGGTAAACAAAACAGGAAGTTATTATTCCAAATATTGAAAAATCCAACTATAGTATAATTCTTGTAAAGTTACAATTTACAATTGAATTATTGGTACAATTATTCAATTGTAACAACATGATGAGACATGAAAAAAAGTAAAAATAATTTTTTTTTTTTTATTACGAACTATAAAACACACAAAAGTTTAACCTTACAAGAGTTTTGCAATTTGTCATGTACAGAATAAAAGAAAAGTGAATCTCTGTGCATTGCCATTTAACTGCATATAAATTACAATTGACAGATCACTACAACAGACAGGGTGAAACGGAGCCAAATACAGAATGCCTAGATACCACTATTTTGTTAATGGGATAGTTAATGGGATATATTGTATAAAAACAATTCCTGACTGTGCCATAATTCCAATGCACTTCAGTTTTTCTCCCATCTCAAGTACAAATCAAAAAGGCAATTAAATGTGTTTTGTGGCATTGTGATTAAATAAAATACAGCAATCATAGTGCTGGAAATGTTTGTGTTTGCACCTTCTAGTAGAAAAAAATGTGTGCTCATTTGATCTGGGACAAAAAAATAAAATATCAATGGATCTACAACCTGAGAAGGTGGTAAAGATTTTATGTCAAATGAGTACATTTCAATATCTTGTGTGTTTGTTTGGAACTTCTTTGGTTCACCCGTTGTTGAATAACTTTGTACCATTTAAATAATTATTTTGTTTGTTGTTACTTTAATTTTGTGAATATTTTTGACTGTACATTTTAGTAACTTTTTCATCGTTAGGAGTACAAATCGTATCATTAAAGGCACTGAAATAGGTTGCCAATTCCAATATATCAGTAAAATAAATTCAGTAGTTCAACTGGAAATTATAGTCCCATATTGGCAAATCATATGTCTATTTCATACTTTATTGTTATTTATCTTTTGATGATATTTGCTACAATGGCTACGATATTTTGTACCATATGATCAGTAGATTATAGATACATTTATTGTAATTAAATTTGCAAAATCTGTGGAGTGTTCAAATATTTTTAAATTGTGTGCACACAATCTTTTCAGAAAGAAGCTGTGGATTTCCAGGTTACTTCGCAGGAGGGTGGATTGTTGGTCGATCATATCTCTATTCAAATGAGATAGAATACATGTGTCACACTGGATTCCGTCTTGTTGGGAATAATGTAAGACAGTGTTTGGCTAATGGATTGTGGAGTGGTAAAACACCCTCGTGTCAAGGTACAGTATTTACTACATTTGTATTAATAATACCAATGTTCACAGTAAAATCATGACCTGAGCGTGTTACAATCAAATGATCTGTGTGACAGTGGCAGAAAAGCTTCTTTAAGGAGAGGTAAAATAATTTTGCCATTTATCTATTCTGAGATATATTGGTGAGCCCACAGAAAATGTTAGATATATGACATGAACAGCAGAGACATTCAGTAAACATGTGGCCGCTAACACATTGTGTGAGGGTCACACGCACGCGGGTGATAGCAGTGCTTGTGCGCGCAGTGGATAAGTCGCCGGCGGTGGACGGATTAATACTGGCTTGTAGGCTTCAGTGTCGCCTAGCCCTTTGGCTTAGAAGGGTCGGATTTGCGCCGCATTATAGCCTGTTTCTTGTGTCACATTTCCTTGTACTTCGTTCGTGGATAGCGCCATTTTGAGCCAGTTGGTGGGGGTTAGCGTGCCTGCGCGCGCAGCGGATCTGTTGCCCGCGGTTGACGGAGCAATGCTTGTTTGTGGAATTCAGTGTGGTCCAGCCACTTGCCTTATAACAGTCGGATTTGCGCTGCATTGTTGCCTGTGTCTCGCATCACGTTTCGGTGTTCGCCGTTCGTGGATCGCGCCATTTTGAGCCAGTTGGCTTGCATCGGAGTTTTACCATTTTATTTTTGTGTATAATAGTGAAACATTAGTATCGTGTTGTGTTATATTGTATTGTGATTTGTGTTATATTGTAAATATATTTGTATAGTGCGTTTTATTCTTTTCTGCAATGTTTCAACCAACTCCTGGGCCATCTTCGGCTCCTGACTTTGTCCTGCCGACAGTGATAGTGAAGTTGATGACCCAATCCAACATCAGATAATGGGAAATGCTTCAGATGACTCTGATTCTTATGAATCTGATGATTCTGATATCGGAAATGATACTCCTGTATGGCGTATTTCAACTTCAGGAATGCGACCTGCCGCGACTAATTGCGGCAGGCGTCTCGCGGCGCGCATGGGTTTCGTTGTGATGTGCGGCTCCACCACCGGCGGACGATCACTTCGGAAGCCCCGATCTACCAGAATTGAGGCCATAAACTGGATTTGGTGTATCAACCCTGTTTCCTGACTATATAAGGTATTGTTTTGGTACAAAATATTATTTTAGTATCTGACATGTTTTTAACATATTTTTTCAGCATCGAATGTGAAGCGGATTGAAATAACAGAAATGTGTGCAAGTAAAAGGTTTAAAAAAAGTTAAAGATTGTCTTATTTAACCAGTCAAAGTTAGGGCCAAGGAGCCCTCTCTAACACTTAACCTGGGGACCAACGACTTTACATGACTTCCGAACCACGGGAGCGGCAGGGCAAAATCTATTAGTGGTCACATCAGGAATCGAAACCAGACCGGCTGAGTGGCAAGCCAGTGCCTTAGCCCCTTATCTACGGCTGCTCTAGTAAGATTGGCAAGAAGAGTACATCTGTATATACTCGCAGAAGATAGGAGGTTTAACCTCAATGTACAAGAATATATTGCAAGAAACAAATCTTCTGACTGGCAATTTAGTGATATCATTTAGTCCATCTTATGAAATACCCTTATGATCAGATATATAGAGTCATAAAGGACCTTGGCCAGTCAGAATATATTGCAAGAAACAAATCTTCTGACTGGCAATTTAGTGATATCATTTAGTCCATCTTATGAAATACCCTTATGAACAGATATACAGAGTCATAAAGGACCTTGGCCAATCGAAATGGTGTACTTCCTTTTCAGGGATTATTGGTTGTTTATACAAAAGTGTGATGACCGAAGTTGAGTTGTGATTGATGTGAGTTGCATGTTCTGAAAGGTAACCTTCAGTTTTATATGATCCCATGATGCACAGCAAGTTCCATGTTGGGTAATACTTTGACTTTATTTATTTATTTAGCTGGCTTTGGAAAATAGACTATTTTGCAATTCCAGACACCAAGGGCAAGACAAAATCCAGCAAACTATTGAGTTTTGCTATGTGTTGTTTAATTAATTAAGAGAAGTTACATTGACAATTAATTTTAACAATAGCTGTAATAAAATAACCTTGACTATTATTATATTTTTGCTATAATCTTTATCATGTTTATTTTATAGTTGTAGTTTTACTATATTAACTGTGTCACTCTCTAAATTTACAGGGTGACAATTAAGAAGGAAACCCCTTTTTTAACTTTTAAACCACAACAGAAAAAAAATTAAAAGTTCACACCATTACTGGTGACTGTAACCTACACTTCTGTTCAATTACCAACACCTTTGGGGGACAGCCCACAAGGAGTTAGAACAAAATCTTTAATGAGAGCCTATGTCAAGTTGTACATCAATTGAAAGGTCTTAGTTTACTGAAAACAATGTTGCAAGCCAGACTTCAAAAGGTTGATACAGTCGGAAGAAATATCTGTTTGAATTTTAAAACTATTCCAAACTGTACAAAATTATATCTTAAAAGTTAAAACAATGTTTAATTACATGAGATCAAAGTAAGTGTTCAAAATGTCTTCCTCCCGTTGTCTGATAATTTAAATCAAGAAGAATTCATCAAGAGCATTACTAAAGTCATGGTTAGAAAGTGAAAGTGGGCTCTTTTCGTTTTCCACAAATTGGACTTTGAATCTAACGGCTGTTATCTTCATTTTTTTAGCAGTTGCACTGAAGCTTACAGCAGGTTTGGTTCTGCAGATGGAAGAAGTTTTTCATTCAGCTTCAAGTTTTAAAATCATATAATTTTGTTTTTGTTATTTACCGTTATGTCTCTTAGTGAACGTGACAGAATAACACTGCTAATGATGCGTGGATGGGGAGATAATGTACGATCATATGATGCAGTAACACATTTATTTAACCATAGTTTTCCTGACAGAAACCCTATCTCCAAGTCAGCAATAGTTAAAACCGTTGCTTGTTTTGAAGAGACTGGCAGCGTTAAGGATCGTGTCAGAACTGGACAACCAACAACAGTGATATAGATGAAACACATCATTAGATGTCCTTCAATCTTTTGTATTAAATCCCACTGAATCAGTTAAAACAGCAGCACAAGAACATGAAATGTTTCGGGAGTCAATCAGAAAAGTTTTTAAAAATCAGGTTTTAAGGCGTAACGAGTATATCTGGTTCAGGAACTCAACCAGATATACTCAACTTCAATCGGCGGTTTGAATTTTGTGAAGAATAGAATAGTGAGGTGATGGATAGAATTAACCAAAACTAAATACTTCTGAACAATATTTTATTTTTAGATAAGGCAAAATTTATGTTAAATGGCACTGGCATAATTGTCTATATTGGGACAACAGCAATCCTCACCAGAAAGATGAGACTTACACACAGCACACACAAAACTTAATATTTGGGCAGGTATTATTGGAAATCAATTTGTAGGCCCATTTTTTATCCATGGTAATTTAAATGCTGTCTTGTGCCTAGAAATGCTCCATAATGAGATAATTACTGCCCTACAAGCTAGACTTGGCCCACAATTCCAAACAATTTATTTCCAACAAGATGGAGCACAACCACACTATGGCGTTGACGTTAGACAATACATGGATACAAAATTCCCGCAAAGGTAGATAAGAAGATGCGGTGCAGTAGAGTGGCCTGCTCATTCCCCGATTTATCTCCGCTTGATTGTTTTCTTTGTGGATACCTCAAAGATAAAGTTTATGATACTAAGCCTCGAGATTTGGCAGATCTATGACAACTCGTATCTTAAGAAGCTGAAGATATTCCTCGTGACTACCTTCAAAATGCTTTGGGAGGCTTTTACAACTACGTAGGACATTGTCAGACAACGGGAGGAGGACATTTTGAATACTTACTTTGATCTCAGGTAATTAAACACTGTTTTAACTTGTACCACTTAATTTTGTACAGTTTGGAATAGTTTTAAAATTCAAACAGCAATTCTTCCGACTGGATGAACCTTTTGAAGTCCGATTTGCAGCATTGTTTTCATTAAACTAAGACCTTTCAATTGTATCCTGTATGTAATTAACTGTGAGAATTCAGTAGTTGAGACTTTTGTTTCCAAGGTTCAGCCCCAACAGAGCTAATGTTTGCTACTTTACTTGTTGTATGAAGTACATGCACAAGTCTGCAGGATGTCTGCTCGCAATACTTCTAAAAATGGTGGGGTTGGCTTGAACATTAAAGATAGTTATGAATATATTCATATTGATGTTAGTCAGCACAATAAAGAGGGCTTTGTGAGCTGGTTGCCATTTGGGTTGAGTTTACTTCTAAAGCCCCCTATCATCATCTGTGTTTTCAGGCCTCAATCCAAAAGATTAGGTAAATTTCAGGAATTCCATAATTTGATGTGTGTCTGATTGAGAAGACTTTCGAAAAATAATCCCCAAACTGTTCTTATGGGTAACTTTAATGTTGATCTGGCAATATCAACCATAATTAGTAATAAGCTTATTAATCTCACAAAGTCTTTTGGCTTAGATAAGTATTGTATTATCGTTCTTTAGAGAATGTTATGGTGCAATCGCGACAATTGATCATGTGTATACAGATATAAACTCCTCTCTTGAAAAGACAGTCATTGTTAAAACTGTTTTATCTGATCATCATGCCCAATCTTAGATGTGCCCTGATGCCAAATGCTATTTCATTCGGTTGTTCAGGTAAAATAATATTGACATTTTTGTCATTAAAATTTCATACAGCCTTCTGAAAAATCTAGTATTTTTAATAAGTTCTTTATTGATAGGTTGAGATTTGTTGTGTTATCAAGTGTTTTTATGGTACTGCTACTGGTTCAACTGGGTTTGATGTAATATTGTCAAGAAATGAAATGAAATGCGTCTTTATTTAACCAGGCAAAGTTGGGACTAGAAAGTCCCTTCTTCCACTTAACCTGAAGAAGGGACTATTGAAGACTATTCAAGACTATTGAAGGATTACATTGATCTTTTTGTTTTTCTTGTAGTGCAACTAATTAATTTTTCCAATCTGGCAATTTTCCATATTCTCTTAAAATTGCTATTGTTATACCATTGCGAAAAAAGGCTGACCCACTATTGTTTGATAACTTCAGGCCCATTTCACTTCTTTCCCCTTTTTCAGAGGGTTTTTAAAAGGCTGAAGCTAACCAGACTGTCTTTTCAGTAATCAGTTTCGTTTCAGAAGGAGAAAAGTATGTTAGATGCAATGCTTTACTTGTTTACAATCACTTGAATAGACCTACAGTTAAAAATTATTTAGTAAAAAAAATTTAGTTATCTGGGAAAAGAAGCATTTTAGGGCATCCCTTTACAGGACATTTTTTCTTTCTTTTGGTCCATAGAATCAGAACCTGAATTATATCCGCACATCTCAGATACACTCTGAATATAAAATCTTTAAAACAAAATACTTTTTTATATAATAGTATAGTGTTATTTTTTTGTTAGCTAAGTAATAATACATATATACTCAATGTGGTTAACAGAAAAAAATTAATTGAATCTGATGAAGTTTGAAAGTGTAAAGTGTTAAAATATTTGTAATGGAAAAGGTTAGTGTCTAAAATACTTTTTATAATGTCACATAATTTATAGATTTCAACTATAATTTCAACCATTCAATTTAAATGATTTCAAATGTTAAGTAATTATGTGTGGTAAAAAAAATGAGAATTAAAAAACAAAAATTATTTTCAGGAGGTGATTGCCAAGATGTCAATGTTCCTGAAAATGGGAATATGTGGGGAGGCTTTAAAGACTTCAGTTTTGAATTAGAATTTGAATGTAAACCAGGATATGAATTAAAAGGCAGTGAAGTTACAACTTGTCTCTCCAACAAAACATGGAGCCATGTCCCGCCCCAGTGTCTGCCTATAACATGCACATTTTCAAGCAAGTAAAGTAATAGTTTTCAGATATTTTAAGGGAAATTATTTTTAAGTTTAATATTTATTTTTTCTGATTAGGCTATTTCCCTATGGACAATCCATTTGTGATGTTAGAGCTTTGTCACGTTCACTCATTATTACAAAGCGTGTTAAACATCTTAAGAAGATGATAAATAAATAAACTTTTTTATTGCGTAGTAACAATTTTTGACATGTCATGCAATCGTCAACATAATATAAGTATAATATATAAAATGTATTAAAATTCTAAAACTAAACAACAAATTGTCATTCACTCCACATTCAAATACATATATTTCTAACATTCACACAGCCACAATCACACTGCCTTCCTGTCCTGCTATTTAATCTTAATCTTCCCAGCGACTCATCATGAACTCATCCACAGAATAGAACGCTTTAGACACCAAGAGGTGTCTAAGTCGAGTTTTGAATTGAGTTTGGTTATTAATTGGAAATCCTTCAGGGAGTTTGTTGATTAGTCTGACACCAACCTGATGTGGCATGTGGTCTGATAGTGCCAATCTATGTTGCTGTGTTCGGAGATTGTCCCTGCCTCTAGTGTAGTATTGGTGAACGTTTCTGCCACGAATCAAGGAAGAACGTGATCTGCAGTATAGTATCACCTCATACATATAAAGGCAAGGTAAAGTCAGCAATTTTAACTCCCTAAAAGAATTCCGGCACAACTCTCTGTGGTTCAATTTAGCAATTATTCTGACAGCCTTTTTTTGAAGTTTAAAAACTCTTTCCATTTTGCTTTTTGCACAACCTCCCCAAAGTCTCACTCCGTATGCCAGATGTGAATGTACCATGCCATAGTAGGCCATGATTAAGACGTTAGGCACACAGAACTTTGCAAGATTGCGCAATGCATATATGCCTGAAGCAACTCTACCACAAACGTGGTCTATATGGTCGTCCCATGTCAGTCCCCTATCAAGGAACATTCCAAGGAATTTTGTAGAATTTACCACCTCTAAAAGAGTGTCATCCAAGAAGACATGAGGTTGAGAATGGAGTTCCTGCTGTCGGAGACAAAAACTGATTACGTTGGATTTGGTTTGGTTTGATTTTAGATTCAGTTCACTGAAATGTTGAATGCAAGAACTGTTGATTGAAAGCCCTCTTGTTTAATTGGGTAAGCGGTAGTTTTTGGAACATACTTTAGAGTGTATCCCTGCCACAATGCACAAAGCCAATACATGATAAATATTATAATGCAAAAGCTTTAATCTAGTGAATATGACAATAGAACATCAAAACAATGATTGCTTGTGCCTTTGTTAATGTTCGCTTTATTAACCTTTTGTACGTGGCAAACGAATATATACCCAGTCTCAACTTTATCTCAAACGCTGTTATCGATTATATCCGCAGTTGAATATATCTGTTGATAGCTTAGAAGATAGTTCCAAGTACCTCTGCTAGAGTGCAGCATTTACTTATACATGTCTTTAGCCACCTCCCTCAGCCTATCAAAAACATAATTCGTCTACGAATGAGAAGGGGCGGAGCTTCTAATAAGAGTGTGCATGGGCGGAGCACTATCTCCCACCACTACATACGTGTAAATCAGAGATATACTCAGTCTGTCGTTCCACCTAAGCACGTTGTTTTCATCGCGTATAGTCCTTTGTTTAGTTTTTTTTTTTTTTTAATATTTACAGTTAGTTTTATTGTATATAGCAGTTTTATTTTATGTTTTTGTGTATTATATATAATATAGGTTTATTTTATTTTCATTGTGAATATAGACTATGTTACTAGATTAGACCTACTTGTAATGAACAATGGAACATCCAGATCGTTCAGAATTGAGTGAATTTGTAATTGATGCGTTAGATACGTCATTTTGAAGTACATTCCACGATGACGAAATGCATAGTGAGGATGAAGATGTGATTTTGCCTTATTTCTCGAATGGCAGTGATGTAGATGTTTCAAACACTGCCACACCTCAGGTATGCCTACCAACACCAGGCTCCTCTGGAACAGTGTCTAGTACATAACGTCTGCCATATAACACTCAAGAAACACCCACAGCACCTGCTAAGCATTAAGTGGACTGATAACACAGACAATGGTTATAATCATATTATTCCAATTTATGATGTACTTACAGACCCAACACTTCCTCAGTCTTTAGATGTTGATACTGAGCCAATAGAGTATTTTTACTTATTTTTAACTATGACATTTTGGCACATATTTAAAAAACGTATGCACTCAAACGTCAATTAGCAAACTTGTCACCAAAGTCACGTTGAAGAAAATGGAAGTACATTACTAATGTTGACATGAAAGCGTTCTTTGGAGTTGTGATAAATATAGGACTTATCCCATTGCCTTCTTTGGAATCATATTTTAAGACAGCATGGAATGGCCGTATACTATTATTTGGTGATGTATTCAACAAAGACGAATTTTTAAACATATTTTGGAATCTCCATTTTCATCATAAAGAAAATAAGAATGAATCAACCCCAAAAGGATTTTTTTATATCCCCCATTTTAGAACACATGAAAAAAATGTGTAGATTATTTTACACACCAAGTGTATGTGTCTCAGTCTATGAGAGCACCATTCCTTTAAGGGCAAAGTAAGCTTCAGAGTTTATAATCCCATGAAGCCAACAAAATATGTATTATCTGACACAAGAAATGGTTATTTATATGATTTTATCCCCTACTACGGCAGTGGAAATGTTATTCCAAACAGTGACCTACTTTAGTGTTGACTTGGAAAGATAAGTGCCCTGTACATATTTTGACAACTAACAGAAAGGGTAGCAAAAACTTAATGAGAGACATTCCAAGTAAATGGCCCAACAAACCATCTACCTCTAAACCTTTACTTGTTCTAGATTATATAAAAAACATGAGAGGAGTTGATAGGAGCGATCATTTTATATCGTTTTATCAATTCATGCGGCGTACGAAAAAATGGTACCGAAAAGTATTCTTCTGGCTGTTTGATGTAGCCAATATAAATGCATATTTATTGTACAAACATGTTCAGGAAACCAACTCAAGAAAACCACTAACACTTAGACAGTTTAGAAGAAGTCTTGTGAAGGAACTAGTAGTGGGAAACCGTGCAACACGCCAAGGAGGATGAAAACGCGGACATCTAGCACAAGTTTTATGTCAAGAAAAGTAGAAGGTTCAAACAAATGTGTTGTTTGCGAAAAGAATGAACTGCGCAAGTAAACTATTTACTTTTGCAAGTCATGTAAAGGACAGCTGCCACTACATCCTGATGACTGCTTTGAAAAGTATCACACGCAGCAAAACTTCTGAGTAATACCACAATAAGGGATTCCCAATATGGACATTTTACTATCTAAATATATATTTGTTTGTCTTTTCATAGTATTGTTGTTTTATTATAAATTACATGTACTGATTATTGGTTCCAACAACAGTATAATGCTAAAATGTTTTTCTATTTTTACTTTTCATAGTTATTGTACTTTAAGACTAAAATTTCATTAAACGTTGTAATCTTAATTTTAAATACAAATCTTTGTGTTTTCTATGTTCCTTTATGATACTAGAACTTAAAAAAAAATAACTTTACATTTTAAGAAAATTTATTTTTTATATAACTAAGCGTTACTTTAAAATACAGTAAATTAATTTCGGCATGCGAATGCTTATACAATGTCTAGGCTCTAGATGTCATGATGTATGTTAACAGTAGAATTGATGTTACTTCAAAGTAATGATAAGATTAAATTGATATAATGTGGTAACAGCAAGTCATGGGGAAGAGTTGAGATTACTAAATATAAAACGCAAAACAACAACTACAATCACAAATTTACCTATGTCTCATACTAGGAAACCAGGAATACAAAGGTTCATTGGAGCAGAGCAGTAACATAATCTAAACAGTCTTCAGTTTAGCATAGGATATATGAAGAGATGTTTGCTGATGGATAATGAATGAAGGCTCATAAATTAACATAAGAGGATCACTGGATTTATGACCACAATCACTCTTCTGGGTTAGGAGAAGAAATATTGTAGTAGACCATAATTTGATTTTTTTATAAAGTTGAGTATTTTAATAATTGTTCGTAGGTGAATTATGTGAAACTTTAAAGTAGTTCTTTATGATTTTAAATTAAAAAAAATCATAATTTCAACTTATGGTTCACTATAATGCACCTTTAATACTTACTATAACACATTATAATAATAAACATGAGCTGTACAGTTGGAATATAACGGCATTTTAGCCCACTGATTGTACGTTTGTATGTTTAGTATATATAAGGCTGGGCCTTCCCAATGATGACTTGGCAGTTTGTAAAATGGCTACCTTAATGAAGGTATCAAGGATTAATGACTTATCTGAATAAAAAAGTACTTCACTTGTATTCTGTTGCACCTACAATATCTAAATAAGATCAAATGTTGCATTTGAAAATAGCTAAAAACACACTGGATAAGAGAGACCTTCAAACCCCCCTTACCATAGGGGTGTTCAAGGCTCCCAGTATCTTGGACCCCCCCAGTAGGTACTTCCTGGCTACGTTACTACAAGCTTTTCAATAACCTTTGGTAAGGCTTTCAAATCAGCTGTCTTAGTATTAAAGAGAGGCTAAGAAAACACTTTTTACCATAGAGATCTGAATCGTCATTAAAAGTCTTACCATCCTGTTATGAGAATAGGGAAGACACCAAGTAATTTCCTCTAATGGTAATTGGATTAAAGAGTTGGCGGTTATGGTCATAAGAAACATAAATCTGATTTACGATTATTCTCTATTACAGCCATAAAATTGATGATAGAAAGATTATAAATAGAAGAACTAATTATGATTTATTTTAAAATTACTGAAAACACATGTTGAAAATTATATATAAAAACAATCTATTTGGACACTAAAAACAAACACACCATGTACATTTTTATTTATTTGTCATACTGATGAGCGGAGAGCACCCAATTTCCATTATTTCTCTAAATAAAGGTGATTACAGATGATTTATATCTTAATGGAGAATCAATACGTATACACTTTCATTTTAAAATTAAAATAGTAAGTAGTGTTTTTTTTTAAAATAAATTATATAATTAATTTTACAATTATTCATTACTGTTCACAGTATCACAACTGCTAATTTACTGGCGGGTCAAAATCTTGATCAAGGAAGTTACACCATTGGTAGTGAAATTGAAGTAAGCTGCTCTAAAGGATATATATCAAATGGCACGGTAGATCAGTACATTACAACATGTTCAAGCACAGGATGGGCCCCTCCTGAATACAGCTTGGACTGTATTGTAATAGAATGTCCACAGGTTAACATATCAAATGGATTTGTTTCAGGAAATTTTTCAGCAGCAGGTATTTAATAATTCAGAAGCCAATAACGGTTTGAAGTATATGTTAAATTACTACACTAATACAATTCATAAATTTATGCTATAGTTAACCCATTCACCTACCTCCACTTTAAGAGTGAAGTTGTACCAGAAACTCCAGCAAAAAGTAGCCGATTTGTAAGAGTTTACTTAAACAAGTGTAAAATCTACAAATATGGACTAATCAACATAATTGTTTCACCATTTTGTTCCTAATAAAATGAGCTTTAAATAAAATATAAATTACATGGCCTTAGGTAGGTTCAGCCTGATATTTTTGCATTTACAAAAAAATTTGTTTACACTTTGGCTGCGGATCCAGTATCTTTACGGAATAGCGTAACTTCTTAAGAATGCTGATCCCGTAGTTTTACGGGATCGATGTTTTAATTTTGTTAAATAGCCTTTTGAGTATTAATATGGAGTCTAGTACTCTAAATGGTCTCTGGTGATGTTAGTGAGCCGTTTCACCAGAATGATTGAGTTGTAGCCGCTAGACTGCACTGCTTTTTTCTGCACGTTTCAGAACCATTATTTAGTGTGTGGACTGTATTGCAAAGTGTGTAAAGAGCATGTAAATAAAAATAAGTATTTAATTAGTACTTATTTTACTTAGTTTTGAATGAATAGGGCAATAAAATTATGTTCAAAATTATTTTGTATGCTCAATTGCCCTTGGTGGTTTGATTTTTGTTGTTAGTAAAACACTATTACTAAAAAACTGATATTATGAGATGAAAAAATGTAATTTTTAACTATTGTATAGTGATAAAAAGAAGAAGAAATATAGAATCCAGACATATATGTAGACATTTTCTATGTTTAATGGTTTTAAATCTACGAATTTTTAAAAAGTACCAAAAATGGCCAGCATTCTTCAAATGGCTTCCATATTTAGAACCAGCACTCAAAATGTTAAAGCAAAACTGTTAAAATATTAGAAAACTTTCTTTTTTTACCATAGAAACCCCATACTTATTTAGAGAAACAATAATTTTACATTGAAAATTGATTATAAAATCTGTATCACGTAAAAATAAATATTGTAGAAAAAAATTCAATGTCTACAAAATTGGTAAATTTTGCATAAAAGGTCCTATGAAATGTTACATTTGAATACTTTAATTCTATGGCAACTAAATGATAATATTTACTTTCACAACACTTTACTAATAACGCACACAGTTTGTTTACAAACAAACAACACTCAGTTCTGTTATCTGTTCGCGCCATTCAGACAGACAGTCGGCTGACGTGACGTAGCAGCTGACTGATTGCGTTCGCATATGTCACCTAAATAGGCTTGTATGCCGTACACCTTTGTAATGATACTTTTCTGCTTAATATCCGCAGAAACCTATGAAAAAACTATCGTAGTTATCGATAAACTTTGTTTTCTATAGATAAATATGTACATACGATAAGTTATTTTAAATATAATAAACATTGTCTGACTGCAACTATACTCGTAGTTGTATGAATGGGTCTCTCATAATCTACTATATATATAGTCTATATATATATATATATATGGTCTCTGATATCTACAAGTATACTTGCAGTTGTAGGCGAATGGGTTAAAACCTAGCTATAAAGTTAATGAAAATATGTTGATGCAAACATAATATTTTTATGTGACAAATAGTATCATTTCTCATATATTAAGTCAGAAGGACAAAGTAGTACATTAACAGCTAAATAAATCTACATGTTAGCATACAGTTTTGTGAAGATTAAATCCAAAAGTCTTTGGTGAATGTTTGTCAGAAAGAACTGAATAGTTTTAAAATGAATTCAATGACACATAAATTAATACAATAGAGATCAGAATGCATGGCTGGAATAATAAGTCCAATAACATATTATGAGAAAACTCATAAAAAATCTTCGGAGTACAGTAGTACAAAATATAATATGTGGAATCACACTTCAAAGTGCAACAGCACTGGCTTGCAGTCATTGATTGATGTGTAATCTGATGAAAGCCAGAGGTTTGTGGAAACATTTAGATAGCATCTCATTAACTATAATGTCAAGAAATAATAGACGACAATTTCCTGTTGTTAATGATGATTTTAAAGATATTTTCATAAATAATAGTAAATTTATAAATGACCTATTATTTGTTCAAATTGAGGGCTGGATTTAAAAATAAATTATTAATTAATGTTTCTCTCAAAATACAGTTGGTTAACTTCTTACAGACCAGGCCATGCATGTAGGAGGAGAGGTAGTGCAAACGAGAGAGTGAATATTCCTCTCTATACCTCTCCTAAGTCTATTGTGTACAGTCTGTTTAAAATCTAGCCTTATACAGAGTGAGTTTATGTCCTGACACACCTGAATATTATTTAAACGGCCTGAGATATGAATGTGAGACTTTGACCATACTTATAATAAAAATTTTTTTAAAACTTTTTAAGCTGTTTAAAATTTTGCCCTCCTTTTCTAAAGTGGAGTAAAGGGGGCAACAACAAATTTTAAAATGTAAACCCCTATTATGTGACCCCTCATTTTAAAGGTAACAAAAAATGAAATCCAATTATGTAAACTAGGGTTATCTACGTTTACTGTAATTTAAAAGAGTAAAAGACTAATTTATATTAACTCACAGGATTTTATTTATGTGATTTTTATGTCCTGACACCTGGATATTATTTAAACGGCCTGAGATATCAATGTGAGATCTTGATCATACATACCTATTATAACAATTTTTTTTATTTTTCAAGTTGTTAAACATTCTATTCCCATTTTCTAAAGATGGACAAAAGGAGACAACTAAAAAATTTCAAAGTAAACCCCTATCTTGACCCCTCATTTTAAAGGGATTAAAAAAAAAAAAAGAAATTCAACTATGCATAACATCTAATGATTTCTCTTCATCAACTACAGGAGCCCTTCCTGGCTTGGGTATATCTTCTCCAGAACGTGTATCATTAAACCGTTGAATAATTCTTGTCACCGGAAACCTCATTATGGGATTGATTCAGTCCCGAAATTCCTCATTGAATAAGTCTGCTAATTCACTCTAAGATCTTATACGACCCCATAACCTCTCATCGTTAATACAGTCATTCTTTCAAACTCAGAAGATTCCATAATTAAAATAGAATAAGTAACACTATTCGTTAGAAAAGTAAACTTAACTGAAATTGTAAACTTGTACAAATAAAACTTGTTACATTGTAAACTTGTAACAGTAAGCTTGAACTAAAATTGTTAACAACCTTTGTTAGGTTTTATGTATGAATTAATAAAATGCAAGTGAGTAGTACTCAAAAGAAAGTCAAAAGTAGATTGTTGAAACTGGTAAGATAAGAACACAGGATATTTCAAAGCATGTTAAATCATGTAACAAAAAATAGGACAAGAAAGTAAATGATTTTGTCATTGTAAATTAGTCTTTTACTCTTTTAAATTAAACATAGAGACCTCTAGTTTGCATCATTGTATTAATTTCTTTTTATTACATTTAAAATTAGGGGTCACATGATAGGGGTTTACATTTGAAAATTTATAGTTGCCCCCTTTTATACCACTTTAGAAAAGGGGGCAAAAAGTTTTAAAAATTTGTTATAATGAGTATGGTCAAGGTCTCACATTGATATCTCAGGCCGTTTAAGTTATATCCAGGTGTGCCAGGACATAAAACTCACCCTGTATATGATTTAGGTTGGCTGCTATGATTATATAGTGTGCTGTATGTTGCTTGTGTGGATATGTCAACATAGTTTACGTAGTTTGCTGGATGGTGCTTGTGTGGATATGTCAATATAGTTTACGTAGTTAGCTGGAAGGTGCTTGTTTGAATATGTCAAAATAGTTTACGTAGTTTGCTGGACGGTGCTTGTGTGAATATGTCAACATAGTTTACGTAGTTTGCTGGACGGTGCTTGTGTGGATATGTCAACACAGTTTACATAGTTATAACTTTTTTTTGTTTTTACCGGTGTGGTGGCTCAGTGGCTAAGGCTTCGGACTGCAGAGGGCAAGGTCCAAGTTCGAATCTCCACTAAGCCAACAGTCGGTACTTCACTCGTTGAATAAAGTTCACGCTCAAACCTGAACTGGCGAGTGAAGTTTAAGAAAAAAAGATAAAACACTGGAATAAAGCTTGGTATAGTAATAACAATAATTTAAATTAGTAGTGCTTCTTTTATATTGTGATTTTACAATAACTTATTTGGTTACTTGCCACAAGGAAAATGTAAACAATAATTAAATAATGAAAACATATTTTTAGAAGAAAACTAAAACGGCTGATTTTGTTCTGTCCGAGATCTTGATTTATTAATATGGATTATTAACTGTTGTTGGAGAAGGTAATCCATTGGCATGCATGCTCAAACGAGAGGCCCAGCACTATGGTACGGTCTGTAAAGTTAGTTTAATATCATTATGTGTTTTTTTTAAACAATTTTTTTTGCAAAATTAAGAATAAAAGAATAATCAAAAGTCAACATTTTTTCAGGCAGTACACTTGTTGTAAGCTGTGACAAAGGTTTTGTGAGAAATGGTTCGACTGAAATCATCTGCTTGGAAAATGGAATGTGGAATTCAGTACCTACTTGTGAACCAATAACTTGCCCTGAAATATCTACAGTCCACCTGACTTTACCTGAAAGTGTGTATGGAAAGACAGCTACAATACAGTGTCCAGCTGGGATGACATTGCTCTCTGGAGGGCAGCAAGTTAAGGAACAAGAAGTGAGGTGGCAATGTGGAGAGAAAGGCCAGTGGACCAATCTTACGGAAGCACCTGTTGACCCAGATATTTTAACCTGTCTTTCAAAACCTGTTGCAGTTTGCCCTCTCCCAGAGGTAAATATCTGTTTTTTATTTCATAAAAATGAATCCCAGGGTACCGGTATGTTAAAACCATTCTCATATTTCTGTCTCTGAGTTTAAAAAGATCTTATCCACTGTGAATCTCCCCATTTTGCAAGACATCCTAGAACAATACCACTGTACATATATAGGGTGAATATTCCAATTTACGACCAGTTTAGGATGTTTGAACTTTAAAAATGTATTGTAAATTATCCATTCATTTTTTTAAGATTATTAGTTGTGTTCTTTTAAATGTTCACCTATTTACTATACTATACCATACTCTGTTTATGCCTAGTATTGCTTAAAATGATATTTTATTTGTATTTTGTGGATTTTGCCAAAATCACCAATAACCAACCATTTTCCCCAATTACCAACCACTACCAGACCAGTTACCGACCAAGAAAACTTTCATTTCATTAGGTGTATATATTAGATATATACTTAATGTAATGCATAAATCTTTACATTAATACTCTTATGCAAATAAAGGTAATAATTTGTGGATAAAATAAAATAAAAAACATGAAACTTGGCCCAACACGTCGTCAAATGGCGACCGGTTTCAACTACCTCATGTAATCATTTTCAAGCCGAAAATACACAAAATCTTCACTCTTGTGAGGTTGTCACAAGTCTTGAAAAACACTGACACACGAAACAAAAAAAAAAAAACACAAAGCGGACATTTATTACGACTGAAATATGATAGATGCACGGTCGTTACACGGCACGGGTGATGCAGGTTGCGAGCCTAGACTGACGCCGTGACCTTGCACAATCTTGCTCCCTCTCCCCCTCTCAAAGTTCTTATCAGGTTCCTTACGTTTTGTTATAATTCCCTCGATGTTTGAGGCTGTTTCATCCATTCGATTCAAAGGAGGATTTTTCATTTTTCATAAACTGGGGTTGTTGTTTTCCGGCCTTGTAAATGTGGTATTCCTCGATCGTGTCCAAATATCTACTTCTGTCTCTATGTATCTGTAATATTTCTAAATTTTTGTCAATGCTAGAATAATTATGATTTGCATTTATTAGGTGCTCAGCATAGGAAGAGGTTTGTTTCAGTCTGGTTTTTTTAGGCAGATGTTCTTTGAAACGAGCTTTGAATGAACACGCTGTTTGGCCTATATAAAAACTCGGGCAGCTGTCACAAATAAGTTTACTGTTTGCACAATTACTGTTATTTGCAGTAAACTCCTGAAAGGGTGGGTGGATCGATACTAATATACATGTAGGCTATAAGAGTTGCATTGACCCACCCACCCGCCCATACAAGAACAGTACTATTGATCCACCCACCCACCCATACAAGAACAGTAGCATAGATCCACCCACACGCCCATACAAGAACGGTTGCATTGACCCACCCACCCGCCCATACAAGAAAATTTGCATTGACCCACCCACCCGCCCATACAAGAACAGTTGCATTGGGTCAAGATCAAGGCAGGTGGGTTAATACCAAGGCTAATAAAGAGGAGGTTGGTCCAGTTGAATTTTCACACACGCACACTATGTATTTGTGACATCAACACACAACACTAGACTCTCGAGTATGGCTTGCTCAGAATCTGTTTAGTTCTGAGCGTGACATTTAAATACATATCAGTCACTCCAGAGGTTAGACGCATTACTTTTGTTTGGCCATCATTTGAATCGTTATAAAACACTGATTCTGACTGTACAAATTATACATTATAAATAACCTTGAAAACTGTTTGTCCAATACTCAAATACATAGACATGAGTAGTACGCTGTACAGAATATTTATAGTCAAAACAGAAAAGATAGTAAGTGAGAAATCATTTTTATTTGTTGGATAGAAATAATTCTTTTGCGTAAAAGTTTAAGAAAAACAATTGGACAAAACTTTTGATTTATCATGTACAGTTGTTTCTTTAGCAATGAAAGACAAAATTAATTTTCCAGGGATGCCGGCACACCTGCAAGTAAATGCTCCGCGGATCGCTTCCATCTAGTAGTACAAGTTATTCAGAATGTTTGGCATTGTTGTTTTTATGGGGTCATATATTGATGGTTGTTATAAGTTTTCATTTTACTTTATTTACTTTTACTGTTCATGGTGTGTCAACAAAACGTTACTTTCCAAATTTACAATCCCGCTGTGTTTTGATGTGATAGGCTATTAGTATAATTTCTTAGTTTAAAAATGTAGGAGCTTTCTTTAAGTCATGCAATCAATATAATATTTTGCATGTCAATCACTTTTCGTCCTTTAAATTCGTATACAAGTGCTCATGTATGTTATTATTTTACACTAACAAGTTATTTTAACAAGTTATAGCCCATAAATGTGTTTGGTCTAAAATAGTATTTGGCAAAAGGGTTGTTTATATAACCCGATTTCCAAACTTTAAATCTAGCAAAAAAGCATACAATTATGTTGACATTTGAGGTGTTCCATTCCAAAACGCACTTATTGTAGTTTTGCAAATTTTACAGGAACAAAATAAAATGTTTGTCCATTCTAATTCCAATATTTCTAAGATAATTGGTGATTTGTCTGATGACAACCAATCATTAGAACACTTTGAAATAGTTAATATTGTTTTACAACTAACAGTTTTTCTTAAATTAAGCTTTTAAAATTGCAATAAGTGAGTTTGGGCATGACTTAACTGCATTAGTGATTTGGCATGACATAACTTCAAAGAGTGAGTTTTGACCTGTACTTGCCTTCCCACCCACCATGAGATATGACTTGACGCCCCCACACCAACCCATGAGACATGACTTGATGAGCCCACCCACAACACCCACCCATGAGACATGACTTGACGGACCCCCCTCCCACACCCATCCATGAGTAATGACTTGACGGGCTCTCCATACTCGCCCATGAGATATGACTTGATGGGCTCCCCCACACCTACCCATGAGACATGACTTGACGGGCCCACCTATTAGACATGACTTGATGGGCCCCCCACACCCACCCATGAGGCATGACTTGACAGGCCCCCCCACACCCACCAATGAGACATGACTTGACGGGCCCCCCACACCCACCCATGAGACATGATTTGACATTTTATTACTGTATGTGATTTAATATTTCTAATCTACTATTTAGAAATATTATTGTTGTTAATTTAACATGATAAAAACACTATTGTACTTTAACCATATTGCTAATCATCTTATAATTATGGACTGTTATTTTTTAAGGTGGACATTACTCATATCGTATGTCCTGTAAACTATAAATATTTTTGAATTTGAATATTTTTTTATAAAAACAGATCTAATGTATGTATTTTAGTATGTAGCTAGTTTATTGGTTTATTGATAATAGGCTATGAAAAATATATTTATAGATATTGCATTTTCTTACATGCTACTAATATTATTGCCAACAAGTATTTTTCTCAAAATATAAGCTTTAGTCCCTTATTATCCTATTAAAATGCCCGCTTATATTTAATGCAACTAGGAACAAATGTCAACGATTCATTTACATTTCTAGGATTGTAAAACAATTAAATTTGTGAATTTAACGAGTTTACAGTGGATATCCAATTATCCATACATAGAAAGTAAAATAAAAGTTGTCCTGTTCAATTTTGAAACCGAACAAAAAGTTTAAAATGTGATTAAAGGGAATATTTTATTATTTAAAATAAAATATTGATAATGAGTATACTTTATACAGTACTGCCAAATTTATATTGGTTGTTGTATTTGTTTAGAACAAATTGTACTATTGTAAAATATCTATTTCATTAAAACCCAATCAAGTCACTTTCAGGTAGACTCATACAAAAATAAATTACTCATCAATATTTTTTAATTGATTAATATAGTTATATAACCCAGTGAACGTTTGATTTAACCGTAAACGCTAGTAGAAAAAAATTGGGTTGTCTTTACGACACAGACCACTTTAAATGCAGGTATCAATGCAGTAATGGAAGTGGGCCAACCTCCTCTTTACTAGCCTTGCCACTGTACACCATACAGTTATCACTGTATGTGTAATTGTGTATGGGTGGTTCAATACCACTGTGCAAGTATGGGTGGGCAGGTAGTTATAGATAACAAAAACAACAACTGTAGTGTGCTGCATGCAGACTGAGAATATCATAAGTTTTACATTCTAACCACTGTTGGTCCTTTTTTAAGTTATCTGTCCTAATTTAATAACCAATATGTTTTTGTATTAGCAAAAACATAATTTAAATTTAGTAACTCCATTACATATTTTGAAATTTCGAACTTTGTTATCATCATTTGATATGATGTTTCCGTTTTCACGGGTCATCCTATGGAGTCTCCTTCATTTTTGTCTATCCCTTCAGGTTTCCTCTTTCTCCACTTGTCTTTTCTGCATTTCTCTTCTTTCCATATTCTTCCACACTTTGTTCTCCCACCTTCCTCTCGGTCTTCTTTCTCTTTCTCCTGAGCTATTCTGAGTGATCTATTATTTCCCATCCTCTTCACATGCTCCATCCACTGTATCTTTCTTTTCATTTTCTCATGTAGCAGTGTCACTTTCATTTAAAAAAAGTGATCTCGAACTTATAATTTATAAATTAAATCCAATCAGTATTTATGATATATTTTTGCTATTATTGGACCAATTAGTAAAATATTTTGATTACAGGCACCCCAATTTGCTTACATAATACCTAATCCTCAAAATACTGGCTTATATGACGAAGGTTATAAAATACAAGTCCAGTGCCGACAAGGATTTGAACTTCAAGGAAGCAACATTATGATTTGTGAGAAGAATGGTTCTTGGAAAAACAACACAGTGTGTAAAGGTAATACATAATATGTGAAACTTACTAAAGTTATCCCATAAGAAGATAATTCTACTTATAGGCTCCTCAGCTATTGGCTGACTGTGCACTAGTCTTATAGCTCTCTACTCATCTTAAGGCTGTTCAAACCTAGTCATGTTCGTTTTACTTTATTTTTGTAACCCTTTTAGGACTGTACCAAATTTTTGAGGATACCATTTTTTTTAAATTAGTGATAAAAGACCTTGGACTAATGGAAAAGACCTTGGTGAAAATGGGAGTATTTGCAAGTTTTTAGAAAAAATTGATAATTCCTCTAAATATAGAGATATACACAATGTTGTGGACTTTAAAAAATTACTTATAATCAAGCTATTAGAATGAAATAAAAATTGTGTTTATGTACATATCAATAATTCAATTTTGATATACAAACCATTAATAGGCGAACAAAAAGAACTTCTTGGAAACTCGTTTGGAAAACCAAACGAGCAGTCAGTACTTTAAATTTACTTAAAATCTTGAATTTTTAAATAAAATTGTCTGTGAGGGCCAAATGTGGATACTTATAGTTTCCTTTATTGAAATTGCCAATCTGTTAATGAGTTTTAATTACCAATTTTAATGACCCTGATATCTTTTGCACTCAAAAAGGTATAACATAGCTCATTATAGGAAATTCAGTTGGTTGAGGCATTTAGTTAGATCAGGCAATAATGTCAGACATTGGAGCGACCTTGATCTGTGCTTCAAACAAGAACCTGATTTTGTTTGAACTTAAATTGAATCCATGAAATGTTCACAATTATTTGGAATTTTTTTCCTTGTGTCTCCTACTTTTTAACATTGAAGAGACTACTCCATTATTCATTTTGTGCTCGTGGTAGAGCTGTCTTTGGTTCATGATAAAATTGCCTGACCAGTTGCATTAGTGTCTGAGTATTTTTTTTATTATAGTTGTTTAAGGTTTTTTAAACTGTTAGGCTAGTGGAAGAATTTATCTAAGTTCAATGAATTAATACACCAGGGTGAGACTCCGATTTTGGTGGGGAAAAAGTGTTTGGAGTTTAACTCAGCGGATGCACTCAGTGGAAAACATATTAACCAGGAAAAAAGTGAATTAGAGTTTAACTTAGTGGATAATCAAACATTTGTATCCAAATATTTGTGGAAAAATGTGATTTAAAGTTTAACTTTGTGAACGATCAAACATTTTTATCAAAATATTATCTCAGAACAAAGTGACAATGATTAGTGCTAATAACAAAGAGAGTTCAACATCAGAAGATAATATTCCATTATTATTATTATTATTCAGGTGACATTAAATGAGTAAGGATGGTCATTTAACATCATGAGCTGTTTAGCAGGAGGTAGAGGCATTGATCATAGATACTACACCAAATGTTTTATTCTATAGGTAAACATGTCACTAGTTTTCATGTTTTTGGCACAATGCAGTTCTAGCACATGTCTCTGTGAAAGTATAGTATGGGTTTAAACCTAAAAGGATTAATATATTAAATTTCATATTTTCTAATGTGAATTCCATTTAATTAAAAAAGAAAGTAGAGCAAATTCATCTAAAAAAGGCAGTTTGACGTTAAGAGGTAGTGAGGGCTTTGCAGCCCTAATTTCGGTTGTTAACCCTAGATTCATAACCTTAAATTTTTGTCACACTATTCATAAACATTCGTCTCTCAGACTACTCCAGGTAAAAAAATAAAACAAAATTGTAAATGAACAGTTATTTTAATAAAACTTATAGAACATGTAAATACATCAATTTAAAAGAATATCATGTGTTATTTTTCTTGATTAGTTAATTTTAAATGCAATTTACACAGACTTTTCCCTGATGTTCTAAGCACATGAAGCGCTGACACTTAAAACATTTAAAACGTGTCATTCTTCTTTTTTTCGAAGGACAGAAGGTACAAATCTTCCTTTGTTGTGTTCCTTGGGGTTCTTTTTCAACAGTAGGTGCTTTTTGACCAAGGATGTCTTCAATTTTTGTCTTTAAGTGACGCTGTAAAGTTGGAAGTTGTATTCGCTCTTGTAACCATGGTAACATGAGTTCTTCACCCAATGTTTTTGCAAACTCATGGTGTACTATTGGTTGTTTTTGTTTTGCCACCATGTTATGTACATAAATAACAAATGCGTTTACTAAAGTGTCATTTATCATACCATAAAAAAAACATAGGGGCCATCTCTGTGTCTTTCTGCTACAACTCATGATACTGGTCATTTCATCGAATGCATCAACTGCACTTTTAGTGCATTATAGAACATAACTATGTCTGGCTTTCCAGTTTCTTGAGAAATGGTGCCTTTTTCGTGTATATTTGAAAGTAAATAGACAATTTTGTTGGACTTTGCTTTGTAAGAAACCAAAACATTTTCTTTGTTGTAACAAAACATGGACGAATTTAGCTTCCTTGATTTATTGTCTTGCATTTCTTTTGGGATTTCCTTTTTGTCTGATCGTAAAGTACCAACAACAGTTAACTTATGGTTGGTCAACGTGTCATTAGCTAAAGGAACCGACGTAAACCAATTATCCATGGTCACGTTTCTGTTCGTGCCATGGATACTCTTTGTTATATTTTTTACGAAGTAGGCACCTAGAGGAAGTCTTGTTGTGTTAGTATTTTTCCCTAAATAGGGCATTGCGTCTATCATATATTTTGTTTTTACATCACACAACAGGACAATTTTAAGCCCATATTTGTTGGGTTTAGATGGCAAACCATTCGTCTACTAGGCGACGCTCTAAAAACGAACACCTACACTAATCATAATCTTTCGTCTGTCATACGACGCAACAAACTTATGGTGCAACAACTACGCTACTGCTGGAAAATGGTGGCCAAATGTATAGCCAAGACTAATAGGATAGGATGTCTGGAGGGACGATTAGACGAGCGGGTGGGGGTAGACAGGCCCGCCAACCACTAAAAACTTAAATTTCCCGAAACTCCCGTCGTCTGAGAGACGAATGCTTATGAATCCAGGGTTAAATAAGAAATAAAGCATTGCAGAGACAAGGAGAGCTGTTAATCAGCAAACATGGTGAGGGGTTGTACTATTTGACAATAATACATTTCTTTCATCATAAAGATTGTCGAAAATGATTTAATATCTAATTATCAGTTACAATCATTCAACAATACAAATTTACAGTAACTAAAAATAAAATATGTACTCATTGTCTTAGCATTAAATTGTGGTCCCTTGCCTTCGCTCGCTCTCATTCAGCCTACCTCAGTTCAAAATACCTCCTATGGGAGCTTGGTGAAATTACAGTGTGAGGAAGGTTATCAAGCCTACGGAGATATGACATTACGATGCCAAGCCAACAAAAAGTGGTCACGATTCCGTGGAAGGTGTCTTAGTAAGTATTGTGTCTACTTGATTTGTAAACTTTTAAAATATTTATGTTGGAAAAAATCCTATTCAACATATTTTGATGTTGACAAAAACTAAACCTTTACTAATTGCTTCTTTTAGTCAAAAAGGCACCTCACTCTGATCCTGGCTTAGGTAATGATTTCTAGCCAATGGATAATTTGTCTAAAAAATGCTTAACTACTAAAACTGTAAATTATTTTGATAAAAGGTAACAATGCTAGTTCAAAGTAGTATGACCTGTTTATTATAGTACTAGAAGTATACTAAAGGCTATGAACTGCAAAAAACTAATTTTCATATCAAATAATCAGTAAAGAGTTTGAGGTATTATTGAAAAATCGAGATGGGCATCACTGGCTTACACTTACTAATTTTCATTATATCACTGAAGATAGCATCTCTCTTTTTTAATTGAAGCACATTCGATATGGTTACTGCTGTGGAAAATATTTTGTTCTGACCTTTTCCGTTAATTCGTTACCACTACTTTAGTTACATTATGTTAGGTTTGGTTATATTAGCTTAACTTAAGTTATGGTAGCGAATTAACAAATTTTCTTATGTTTTAACTCTCCTTAACTTTAGGATTTTTAATGCTTATCATAAGGATAATATTTTAATTACCTTCAAAACATACAGAACACACTTCAAAACAATTGCAGATTTCTTTGCAGTTATTTTGACTGAGTTTTGTTTCCAAGCAGAATACGTAAAATAAGACACAACATAAGTGCCCCTATTACACAATATGAGTTATATGTTATATAACATAAATATATGTTAGCTTGAAAGTGTACTTGAACTTTTGGGCTGTCAAATTCAAGACCAAGCAGAGAAGTTACCAACTATTATCTGTCTACTTTAAAAGTTAATTGTTTGTTTTAAAAACCGTTTCATTTATAATGTTCACCTTTATTAATGTTATGCAGGTTTTACGGATGCAGTGTTTATGGATGTAAAGAAATTATACATTATTAATAAAGATTATATAAATAATAACATTCTATTTTTAGTAAAATATTGGACTTAGTGAAACATACTCCAAATGATTGATTTGGCATATGTAGGGAAATATAGAGTATTCATTTCAAAACTTCCTACATTTTTTGCTTAAAAACCGAACAACTTAGAAAAGTTCTGTTTCAGAGGATCTTTATTACTCATTGGGGGAACCAAAAGCAAAAAGTATTAAAAAAAGGGTGTTACCCCTAACCTCCCACTGACCCTAACTCCAAATTACAACCCATACCTTGTAATACCTCTAATGAAAGCCCATAAAAAATGTAGCCTTTTGGTAAAAAAAATTTTAAATCGCACCAACCGTTCAGGTGTTGTGTACAAAAAAACCCAATTTTTAGGTGTTTTCCTGTTTTAAAAAAACCATTTTTTCACAGGCTTTGTCAAAGTAATAAAACGTGCCTATTTAGATAATCTTAGTGAAATTAAAATCAATTTAGTAATATAAAATATAAAAACTTTACCCATATTTTTTATGGATTTTTTTCATAATTTAGCTAAATATTTTCAAACAGGACGGTATGGTATGTAACCACTCTTTGGAAAGCCCTATAAATGCCAAGTAATTTAGTATAACATTTTTTTTTAATCGGTGCACAGGTTGTGAAGTTATAGTTGAAATAGTACTTTTTAAAGGATTCTCATTTAAATTTTTTTTTTATTTTAAGTACTAAAAATTAACTTGCAGAATGTTTAATAATTCCTCTTACACATTTCAGTAATATTTTTTAATTGATAACATTAATGCCCTTGATAATGTAATTAGTTGTCAAATCTATCTTTTATGTTACAACATTGTTCAAATTGGTTCCCATACAGTAGTTTAATCTGTATTCGAACTCTCGCCTAACTTTTTGGAAGGGTTCTTTGTTAAGCTTCTACACTCCATTATGATTGTTTATCTCTTCAATATCAACTGTAGGTGTTTTGAAAACGACAGATTTCAAATGGCCCTGCAAAAAGAAGTCTAATGAACTTAAGTCTGGTGATCTTGCAGTGGTCACACACAATATCGTCTTATTTGAACATTTTTAGCTAAATTAAGAAAAAATATAGGTAAAGTTTTTATATTTTTGATGAGTAAATTTATTTGAACTTCACTAAGATTATCTAATTAGGCAGGTTTATTACTTTGACAAGGCCTTAACATTAAAATTTACGCTTTAAGGCATGTAAAAAAGGGTTTTTTGAAAGCACCTTAAAATTAGGTTTTTGTACACAGCACCTGAACGGTTGGCGCGATTTAAAATTTTTTTACCAAAAGGCTACATTTTTAATGGGCTTTCATGAGAAGTATTACAAGATATGGGTTGCAATTAAAAAAAATGTTGAGTTTGGGTCTGTGGGGGGGTAGGGGGGGTAAGAGTAACACCCCTTTTTTGAAAATATTTTGCTTTTGGTTCCCCCAATTAGTAATAAAGATCTCCTAAAACAGAACTTTTCTAAGTTGTTGGGTTTTGAAGCAATAAATGTGGTAAGTTTCCAAATGAACGCCCAAAATATTTTAAATGAATACTGTAAATATGAATATGCTTACTTTATTGTTTTCAAGATTTCACTGAAATATTGAATATATTTTCATTAAAGAATAGCTTTGTTTTTGTACTTTATTAAAATTGAATATTAGTTTATAAAATCTTAATTAACCAAGAAATATAACTGTTTTAGGTATTTCATGTGGAAAACCAACTTTATCTGATGGTGTTTCCTTCATTGGTAATTCATTCTTATTTAAAGAAAAATTGAAAATCGTTTGCCCTTCTGGTAAGTATAAATCAAGGTTCCTATACAATAGGTTGCCTCGTACAAGTATGCATCCATATCATGCAGATAGCAATAGCATAAGGAGGTTTGAGGCTGTGTTTTTTCTACCTTCACTGCTGCAAACAAATTAAAACACAACTATGTCAAACATCTGATATTCGTACTCTGGATGACGCTTCTCTGCGTTGTGAATTGATATGACTATGACTGATTTTAATATTGATATTATTTAGTAGTTACTAAGTAAGTATATAACTCGGCAACACATAAAAAAAAAATAATTTACTGCTTTAAATTAATATTAAAACACCATACATTTAAATAATTTTAAAATACTTTTAACACATTCCCCTCGGAACTGTCTGTTAAAAAATGTTCTTTCAGATCAGGTGTCCAGTACAGTTGGCCACACTTGTTTCTAGGTCAGCTTGGCAGTCGAACACCTGCTAGTGACCCATAAGGTCAGGTGGCCAACTGGGTTGGCCATGGCTGCTTTGTTTACTAGATTGGCAGCCATGTCACTCTCCATTTCTCACCAGGTTGGAACCCATTTTGTGGTAATTCAGCCTTATTGTGATTGCACCTGGTTTTTAAAGTTTAAATACTACGTATTTAGTTTAAATGTTGATCTGAATATTTGTATTGAATATTTGCATTACATGATATAGTTTTTCTTATTATATTATTAGTATGATATATTTTAAAATACTATTGAAAAACATTGAACATTTTGAGTCATGAAAGAAAACATTTTAACTATTAATATTTATTTTAAATTACTGTTTTTCTATTTTTAACTGATAATTGAAATATCAGAGTTAAATTTGACAAGTGAAATATAAGTATAATCAGTTTATAATATAAAATAATTGTCATATTAGTGGCTTCTCAGCAGTCTGATAATCCCTATATATGAGTTTCATGCATCTTAAAAATATTTATTGTGTGGTTTTAAATAAAAATAAAAATGAGTTCGGTTAAAATAAAAAAATTTTAATTAATGAAACATATAATTCTGGAATTAAAAGTTTTGCAGTATTAGTTTTCAAATAAAACAGTTTTTGAAATTTTGCTGAATGTGATACTTTTTGAAAAACATGACAGGACAAAGACCAGGATACTGAAACATGAACTAAATAACTATTATTTAAAATTACAAACAGTATTTTACAACAAAAAAGAATATTTACAATAATTAATAACACTCAAGATGTACGAGGATAAAATCGAGGGATAGCCTTGACTAACAGCCAATTTCTGACATACAATCAGGATGTCTACACAAAGCAGAAACGGATGATACTAGCTGGTTGAATATAATCCCGACATATTTAAACAGCTGTTAAAAATTTTAAAATATTGATCAAACAAATTATATCTAAAATACAAAAACATATGTCAAGTGTCCAACATAGTGCATAGGGAAATCATTGCCGGCCATCAAAGTTGGACAGCCGATCCCAGCGGACAACACAACTAAAACTTACCCGATCTGAACGCGAACAAATTAGTGGTCACCAGAATTGGAAACTCGATCTCAGAAGACATATTTAGACGAACATTCACCGAGCTGGTGGTAAAATCGTGATGTCCAACTGGGTTGTCCATCCGAGGGAAAAGGGTTAAGAACAATACAGTAATGGTTTTTGGTATGTAGTTTTAATTGTTCAGCATGCTGTGTTGGAGGCACAGAGTAAATAATACACTTACTCTGTGGTTGGAAGTGTCTCTCTGATGTCACAACTTGACTTATAAAGACCATATGAGATTGAGGCAACCGGTTGTGTAGGAACCTTGAGTATAAACTACTTTGTTATATGACAATGGCAATTATATTACTTATTTTAGAGTGATTTGCCTAAAATAACAGCAAAAATATAATTACAAAAAAAGTAAATTTCCAATATGTGAATTTTCCATTCATTTCAAAATAAAACCCCTATGTATCAGTTTTAAAATTTACATTGTAGGTACATAAAGTCCTCTGCTTCCTAATTAAAGGCAGACCTAAAATTAACTAGACATTATAAGAATAACATTAAAATGTTGATAATATAATTTAAGAATAAAATACATGTATATTATGTTTAAATTGTGTAAATGAATTCAAGGTTATTTCACTTCAGTATTTTCTAAGCCATCATCTAGTGGCTTAGAAAATATTGATCCTGACAGTCAGAATGAGCCATTGCCATCTTATTTATGCTCATTTTTCCTCAGTCTAAAATATTTTCTAGCATTGTCTAAATTATGCTCAGTATTAGATTCAAGCAAAATAAATCCAATATAAACATTCAATATTTTTGTGACGCCATACAAAAATGCCTTTAGTAGTGAGATCTGTTCAGTTTCATTCATACAAAATTATTAAGCAATTTAAATTTATTGGAATATTTTTTGGAATGAACAAAACTAAGTAAAATAGAGCAAATTTACATTTTTAAATAAATGAAGAATTTGTTTTAATGGTATAATATTATTCCCAATCAAAATGTTCATGCCTAATAGTGGAGATATTCTTGATTGTAGTATTGTGAAAATATGGCATCACTATTAGGAAGGTTGAGCTTCATTTTCCTCAAAGATTTTGTGTTTATAAGTTCATAAATGAAACATCGGGTCTATCAGCACCAAATGCCTTGCTTTATTTATCTTAATTCTCAAGAAATTGAAGCAAGAGCTCTGTAATTGTTCATTGATTTTCTCTGCCAGTTCATTAATCACAAGACTTGGTTAATCCCGCCAATTTATCTCTCAAACATTGAAACATTTTTTAATAAACTGCCTAAGTTTGCCTTCTCTCAATTTTTTGTCTTCATTCACATCAAAAATTATCTAATTAATTTAAATCAATTGGTTTATAGTTTCTTCCAGTAAAAACTTTGTCACTGAACACACCTGACGTGTTGAAGGATTATTATTGGGATCGGTTTTTTTAAATTTAAAATCTACCCAAGGAAAGTGGATACATAGAGAGTGTAAGAACAGAGTTAGTGACATAGAAACCATATTTATCACTAATGAGTGGGTTTATTTTAGGTTATTCTTTGATTGGAGAAGAACTTATTGTATGTGAACAGACTGGTAAATGGAGCCCAATGCCAAAATGTGTTATAAATTGAGTTATCGTGTCATATACATTTTTAAACGTTGCTCTTTTAATGTTTTTTTTATATATGTGAAAAAATTCAAATGAAATATGAACTTGTATATTTTCAATAATTTGCTGTTCTTATTAACAATATATGTATAATGTATGAATTCCTTCTTAATTTATTAAATCCCAAATAAAATTAATTTATTTTCATTTTTATTACCAAAGATAAATACTTTAAGGTATTCTAAACAAGTCTTTTGATTTGCCTAAAGGTTATTTCTAGTGTTAGCAGTTGTTTATGCATGAAACTAGACTTGAAGTGGCAAATATTTAAAATAATATATTAGTAGAGATAGGGCATCAGTGAACTTACTTAAGGAGACAAGTTCACACCTTGCAGTAGAGAACATATAAAGATAATTCACGTTACACAAATGTTTAGTGCCACTGGCACTGTCATCAGGTGTGTACGTGCCCGGGGCAAAAGAGGTATTGACGCCCCCCTCCCGCCTTGTACCAAAAAACATTGAATGTAGGGTAAATTGAGCTATGTCGGAATTGTTTTTTTTAGAATACAGAAATTTGATTATTTTGGTGTGGAAGTCATATCTCTCCGATAGGTCTCAAATAGCCTAACCAAAGTAGGCTTTTTGATAAAATCAGCAGGATCAGAAAACCTTCTTAGGGTGTATTACACGTGAGGACATGCTTGTGAGCATACTGGTGACAAACTTATTACACGCGAGGACATTCTCATGGGCTTCCTGATAAATAAAAATGAGAGAATACTTCATGACAGTAAAATTATGTATTATAAGCTAGTTGTATTTTACTCATTGCCTAACTACCCCTTCCTTTTTCCCCTTCTTAACAATGTACACTCTTGTATACAACATTAGTTCACTATTCTTTGGAATATGATTAAGTCTCGTTTATTATAATTTATAAGTCTAATAGCCAAAGAAAAAGACTAATAACACAAAATTAAGGACTAAAACGTTAAAAATCACATAAAAAACGATACAAAATAGTTAAATATAACAATCAAGCAGGTAAAAATAATATAAACACGATAAACAGCGTGGTGGCACTGGTAGAGAAAAACGAAGCATGCATGCGCAGTACGCTAAGTTGGCGTGGAGACCTATTACATGCGGGACATGCTTGTGAGCAAGTTCCAAATATCAAACCGATTGGATGTTCACATCACCATGTCTATGTCAAAAATCCCCTAAATTACACGGGAGAACTTGCTCATGAGCATGTCTACAGCACTTAGAACAGGAATCGTTCCATAACCGTAAAGCCATTTCTTAATACTGTACTTCTCAAGCATCAATCTCCATATAAATCCACAAAACCCCCAATTTCTTTACTTCATGCTAAAATAGGAAAAAAAACACTTTACCAGATTAGGTTCACAAAGTACAACTGTGAAACTTTATTCCATTGTACTTGATAAGAATGTGATCGAGGAATCACAGTTTGCTGATTACTTTGGAGTGAGGCTGGACGGTGGTCGTAAGTGGAATGACCATGTTGATAAATAATTGTCAAAACAACTTTCTGCCAACACTTTTGTTCTGAGAAGCATTTCTTCCCTAAATAACATTGCTTTGTCAAAGCTGGGTTACTGTGGCTTGATAAGAAGGTACTCATTTACAATAAGCTAACATGTTTGTTCTTCAAAAAAAGATCTGAAAGATGTATTTTAAAATCAAACCAACAGAATCATGTAAAGTTCATTTTAAAGAACTAAGCTTATTAACGGCACCTGCTGTCTGTATGTTTGAAGATTTCCTATGTTAAAGAACAACTTGTAACGGCACGTCAGCATTCCATAACACCAGAAACGTCAGTCCTTCAATGTATCATAATTTGAAACTGTTTTAAAACAAGCCCAAGTATGTTACTCTCTTAATTACCATCAAAGCTAGCTGAGATAGATACATTTTAAAAATTCAAAAAGAGGCTTAAACAAATGTTTAATTGAACAGTGCTTTTACCAAATACATACATACATACATATCCGGAAACCCGCTCCAGTTCACTCCTGGGTTCGGGCGTTCACCAAGCCTCTCCATTCCTGTTTGTTATTCCACATCTCTCTTCTCATCACCTCCCCCCACACAACCCCCCTCTTCTCCACATCGACCTTCACGCCATCCAACCATCTTCCCCTAGGTCTTCCTCTGGGTCTTCTGCCCACCACTTCCATCTCCTCCATTCTTCTAGGTATTCTTTCTTGTCTCATCCTCTTCACATGCCCGTACCATCTTAACCGTGACCTCTCCACCCCCATTCTCAAACTCTCTTCAGTTAAACCTCTTCTTATCTCGTCATTCTGGATCCTATCTCTTCGTGTTTTGCCTTTGATGGCTCTTAGAAATCTCATCTCCCCCGCTTGTATCCTACTCCACTCCCTTTCCGATAATCTCCACGTCTCAGCTCCATACGTCACCATGGGTTTATAATAAGTTTTAAACATTGCTACCTTGGCCCTTTGTGGTACACTTCCATCCCATACCAGGTGTTTCACGCTTCCAAAAAACCTACCACCCACTTCCAATCTGTTACTTATTTCTTGCTCCATTTTCCCATTGCTCGATAACACTGTTCCCAAATACTTAAACTCCTCCACCTTCTTCAAGCTCTCCCCATTCAACTCCACGACCCCTCCCAGGTCCGTATCTCTACCCACCACCATCACCTCACTCTTCTCCATGCTCACCTTCAGACCTCTCTCCATCATCTTTACACTCCACTTATTCAATACCTCCTGCACTTCTTCTATACTTTCCCCCCACAACATAATGTTGTCCGCAAACAACATCGCATTCACCCCTCCTCCTACATCCTCCTTAATTTCCCTCAGCATTACCTCCATTATTACATTGAACAAAACTGGTGATAAAACACTCCCTTGCTTCAGCCCCTTTTTTACTTCAAACCACTCAGTATTCCCCATACTAGTTCTAACCCTACATCTATGTGTCCTATATAACTCCTTCATCCATCCAATCATTCTTTCATCTATTCCTATCCTCCTCAAGCTCTCCCATATACTACTTCTGTTAACAGTATCATATGCTTTTTCCACATCTATGAACACCATGAACAACTTCTTGTCATATTCCCAATACTTCTCGATCATTTGCCGCACTGCAAAAATCAGATCTATGGTGCTTCTTCCTTTCCTGAACCCATGTTGTTCCTCACCCATCTGTTCCTCCACTGTTCCTTCTATCCTGTTTAACAATATTCTCTCAAACACCTTGGTCACCTGGCTCGTCAAAGTTATTCCTCTATAGTTTTTACACTCTCTTCTGCTCCCCTTCTTGTGCAGTGTTATAATTTCTCCCTTTCCCCAATCGTCCGGTACTCTTCTACTCCTCCATACACATCCAAACACCCTCTGCAGCCAATGTATTCCTATAGGACCCAATGTTTTGATCATGTCTATTGATATCTCATCCGGTCCTGCAGACTTCCCATTTTTCACTCTTTTCAAAGCATCCTCTGTCTCCTTCCAACTTATACTTTCCAAACCCTCCAGATAATAATCGTTGTCTTCTTCCTCCCCATCAATATACCCTTCATTCAGTAGTTTTTGAAAATAATTTTTCCACACTCCTTTGATTTCTTCACCCCCCACCAGCTCTCCGTCTTCTCTTTTCATCGTCAGGGCACTCTCTGTTTTCCTTTTCTTGTTTTTCATCATGCTGTAAAATAGCTTTTTGTTTCCTTCCATATCCCTCTCCAACTTATCTGTGAATGACTCCCAAGCTCTCTCCTTCGCTTCTCTTACTATCTTTCCACTTTCCCTCTTTTTCCTTATGTAGTCCTCTCTATCTGCCTGGGATCTTGACTTCCACCATTTCCTCCAAGCTCTATTCTTTTCCTTTACCCCCCGTCTTGTCTCCTCATTCCACCAACACGTTTGCTTATCTCTCTTCCTTCCCGATGTTCTTCCACATACCCTTTCCGCTGCGCTTACCAGTGACTCTTTGAAGAGCTTCCATTCACTTTCCACATCACCTACTTCCGTCCTTGGTAAGTGTTGTTTCACTATCCTCTTGAATTCTTCTCTTTTTTCCTCCTCCAGTAATTTCCAGCATTTTATTCTTCTTATAGGTTTGCTTGTCGCAACTTCTTTCATTTTAATCCGAAACACCCCGACCAGCAGCCTGTGGTCCCCACCCATACTCACGCTGGGTATCACCTTCACATCTAGGATTTTCCCCCCCCATTCCCTGTCCATTATGATGTAGTCGATGACACTCTTTTGTACCCCATCCCAGCTGTATCTCGTCACCATATGACTCTCTCTCTTTCGGAATTTCCCGTTTCCAATCGTCAACGCATTCCTTTGACACATATCCAGCAATCTCCTCCCTTCCACATTCCTATTCCCATATCCAAAACTCCCCATCACCTCCTCATATCCCTTCCTATCAACACCAATTTGTGCGTTTAGATCACCCATTACCAAATACCTGGTTACATAAAGAGACCTTTTACCAATTTTAATTCATACGAATCTATATAGTTAGTCTGACGACTCTTAAGCAAGAAATAAAATGTGATTGCGATAATGACAATTAACTAATATATCAAACAAATAATACCTATTATGTACAGATAATCTTGAAAATTTTGGGGGATGTCTGGACACCCAGGACACCTACCCTGGGTACTTCCCTGATTGTTAGAAATCTTGGATGAACAAGGATTAGACTTAAAAACACTAACACTCATCTAACAGGCATTATCATACACAACATCTAAAGCGAAATATATGAGAGAACTATCTGAACCATTCCAAATTAAACAGAGGTCAGACAAGAAGATGGTCTGTCCCAGTGCTCTTCAACATAACCTTAGAAAAAGTGATCAAAGAATGGGAAAGTGAACTAAAATATCAAAAACACTGCAAACCAACATATTTGGGTAGACCAAAGGACAAAGTGGAAATATCATAACTAGCTTTTTCAGATGATACACTACTCACAGACAATGAAATAACAGCAGTAAAGCAGATAGAAGTCGCCAAAGAAGGTGCAGAAAAAATGGGTCTACAAATCACAAAAACCAAATTCATACACGCAAAAAATTAATACACAACAATTGAATACAACATATGGAGCAGTCAAAAGAGTACACCATTATAAATATTTAGGTAAAATTCTTGAACCCCCTGGTGCATAAAGAGTAGCACAGAAAAAACGACAATAGAACATTTTGAAAGCCTCCTTCAGAATGAGAAACATTTACAATAAAAAGTGCATTTCACTGACCACTAAGATCAGATATTATAACACAGTAGTGAAACCAGACACTTGCATGAAAAAGGTTAGGAAACTCTTCTGAAGGAGAAAAGGAAAATCATAAGGAACGTTTTAGGCCCAAAACAAACAGAAGGGTTTAGACTATATTCCAGAAAACCATCTAATCTCTCTGCCGAGATCAAGCAAAGAATACTAATATTTTATAAACACATCCACAGGCTACCCGAAACAGGGATGCTAAGTAAGTCTTTACTTACATGCAGAAAGTGAAGACGACTTGCTGAATAACCCAAGCCAGAAAATATTTAAAAGTAGCTCAGCTAAACAATGCAGACACTGGAAACAGAGAAACATTCCGATAGAAGATTAATAAGTGGAAAGTGAAGCCAGAGAGTGCTATAAGTATAGGAAGACAGAAGAAAAGTAAAGGTGATTTAATTGTGTCTTTTCGCTTACACATATATATATAATTTTTTTTTAAAGGCAATAAACAAATTTTAACATTATTATCTATATTGCCATGGAGTCAAAAATAAAGTATCTGAATGTTTAATTTGGTGATCTTTCCAGATTTCGATAATTGCTTAACAGTCTTAATATAAAAACAGTTCAATTGAATTTTAAACATAATAACTAGTTCAGCCATTAGTTTTAAATATTGGCTCTCGAGTCCACATTGAGAAAGCTTTTTGTTATTCAGTAAGTTATATGTATACAATACTTCTTGTGTTTTCAAATGATCATGTGCCTTCTCATAACTTTTTTCATTTATCTGAAAGAGAATAAATATTTAATTACAATTTGTGAGTGTGTTTATGACCACATACTTATTTAGCTTTATTGTAATAAATAAATATGTAAAATGAGTGATGAAACAAAGATGTTCCTTACATGCATTATTTCAACAATTAATTTAAAATAATATTTTAAGTTGTTATAGTAATATTAATTTTTTTTCAAGATCTAAATTCAAGTGATATTTTTTAAATTTAATTCCCAACCATGCCAACCAACATTACTTTGGTTTATGTTGTATTAGTTGTTACAGTTTCATACATAAATAATCGACCAGGGTATGTAACTAGAAACACTTGTAGTGGAACATTAATAAGAGAAGATCTTGTGTTAACAGCAGCTCACTGTTTTCAAGACCAACAACTTATTAGGGAAGTGAAGATAGAGTTGTTGTCAGGCATTGTGCGTGAGGCTTTAAGCATCCACATTCACCCTGACTTCAACCAGAATGGTTCTGACTTAGCTGTACTTACTTGCATTTCCACAAAACTGAAGATGATCCCAAATCTGCCAACTACAAAGCCGAAAATATCTGGTGATCTATCTTGTCTGACAGCAGGTTTTGGAACAACATATCCAAAACTGGAAGATTTTAAGACTACTTACATAAATACATCTCTCATGTTCTCAATTGACAATGCAATCAGAGTAATATTTATTGGAAACGTTCCGTGCAAAGGTGATTCTGGGGGTCCTTTGATTTGTGGAGGTACATTATATGGCGTACTTTCAAAAGGCTCTGTTACTTCATGCTCAGAACAGTTTTCAATTGCAATATTTGAAGATGTGTTTTATCACCTAACCTGGTTGCAGCCTTTTCTCAAGACACCCATCACTCTACCTCCACTAGTGTCAAACAAAACACTAGTTTATGTTTTAGCCTTATTAATATTGATTTTATTCATTATTTTAATTGTTTTGTACAGAATGAGGTTTATTTAAACTTTAATATTATTGCAAATATAGTTTAATTTGTACGGAGCTATTGTGAATGATAAATAATGATTGAATAATTTTAATAATAATGAATAATAAAAATGTGTTGTATGTGGCGTTTCAAAACTGTATAGCTCAACTATAAGAATAAGGATTGGGGGTCGTTTTTTTCACATTCTTTTTTTCGCTGGACATTTTCCGCTTTGAATTTTTTGCATTTAATTTTTTCGCTCAGAGTTTTTTCACATTACATTTGTTGCAATTCATATTGTCATATTTCTTGTTTCCATAGTAATTCAACACATTCAATAACCCATTTCAAATTTTGGTTTAGGCTCACCCAGACTTCTCATTCTCATGAGTAAAGTTTTAACCCTTGATTACAAAACATATTTTAGAGTCACGTATTCACAAAACTATCGTAAAATTTACTACTATCTTTGTCTTTTTTTTAAGTATTGATTTTACACCAAGATAATTGATTTAAACCTATGTTTACATAGTCTGGGCATTATATAACTAGAATTTAATAAGAATAATAGTATATTAATGACTATATGTAGCCTATAAATATTTTTTCCGATGCTTTCAATTTAAGCTACAATATGTAAGGGTTTCGAAAAAAAACAAAAAAATAACCAAAATTATTTTATTTTCCATAATTATGACAAAAATCAAAAAGTTTATTATAGATACTAGTAAAAAAACATATCTTTTTATTATTTTGCAAAAAACTCATAATTAGGTGGAACCATCAAGTTACAGATCGTTTGTAGTTCATAAAATTGCTCAATGTCCTTCATTGCATGCAACACAAGTTGTAGCTTTATGTTGGGCACATATTGCATGATTACAATGCTTACAGTAGGTAGTGGTCATTCTTCTCAAGTTTGAAGGGCAATAAAAACACACTTTCCTCCTTCCTGGTGGTGGGGCTTGGCCGGGATTGTCGGGTATTCCCAAAACGCATGAGAATTTAATATGAGAAAGAAATATGAAGAATAAAGATAAATCCTAATAAATATAAATAAAATAATATATATAATTAATAAATACCAATAAATATAAATAAAAAGAATAAATAAATCCCAAAATTTAATATGAGAAAGAAAAATCACTCATTCACAAAACTATCGTAAAATTTACTACGCGAGGGTAGGTACGCATAGATAGACTGACGGATCGTCCCTGACCTTGACCGGCAATTATAGGAAGCTACTGGGAGGGGGGTTGCGCCCGGCCCGTCAACTACTTCAATATGACAGATTTCAATTACCTGATTCGTAATTTTTACAAAAGATTTGTAATTAAGGGTTAAGTTTCCAAATCCAAAGTTCAAAATGTCAGCAGAAATCATTGGAAATACGCTAATCATTGAAGGGTTTCTTTACTACCATTCAAGATATCTTGGTAATAATTGATGGCATTGAATAAGTCAAAGGGAACATAGGAAGGAGTGTACAGCTCATGCAATTACAAATGTACCGGGCCCAGAGGCGCCAATTATTGTTTTTAAAGACATCGAACAATCCCCCTTTGATCATCCTTCCAATCACGACGAATGTAAAGCAAAAAGGTTAGGTTAAGTTTAAAAAGGAAAGCGCAAGAACTTCCTAACCAACCACCTGCTTAACTACTACGCTCCTAATTGAGCGATGTCTCCTAAGGTGTTCTATGCCAACTGCCAACCAATGACAGATTATGAGAAAGGTGCATTGAAGAAGTTTTCCCAGAAGTTCCTGTTTCTCGCTGTCTTTTTTCGTTTGAAACAATCAGTTTATTGGAAAATTCAGGATGTTAGCCTGCTGTATAACGATGCTGATGATGAAACTATTCATGTCCAGACTCATAGGATAACAGCCTCGGCATTCGTTCCAACAAACGAAGTTCCTCGTGTCTTTCACTTGCTACAAGACGAAGTGGACGATATATAGCTGACAACAATCAAGTACTTTGGTGAAACGTATGTTATTTGTCAACCTTAGAGGGGAAGTTAGAAAAGCACATCCAGATTTATACTCTGCGCTGACTGAATTCCAGAAAGAGTAAGCAGATTCGGAAAGACTGATCACTGAATTGAGTGTTGGAAAAAGGCTACGAGCTGCACTGCAACAAAAGTGGATTGACGTTTGCGAAGAGTCGTGGATACATATGAAGAATATGTGGAAGATAGAACAAAACTGGAGTACCTTAGAAACCTTTCTAGAAATATTTATTTGTAAAAATTATAAAAATAAACATTCATTAATTTTAACTTTTCATGTGAAACGTTGCCCTTGCAAAACAATTTCCAGCAAAAAAATGGATGCGAAAAAAGGTCAATGTATCAAGAATAAGAATACTTTATTCACCAAATAAATATTTCATTACAAATGCATATGGTATGTCAGTTAATAAATACACTAACCATCATTTAAACTATGTAACAAAGTCATGTTCTGCCCAGTTTTTTGTGAGAAACTCACTTATTGAGTAAAAAGAATGCTTTCAGAAAAACAATTCTGTTATATTCTTAAACTTAAGATAGCTTAATTGAGTTAGATTAGCAGGTATCTTATTAAACAATCTAAAGGACATTATTAATATGCTTTTGTCAGTTTTGTATAGCTTATGTTTAGGTAATTCAATTAGATGGCTGAATCTTGTATTGTACGGATGTATCCCACTTCTTGAAGATGAGATACTTGTGTCCTTTGAAGATTACTTTTTATATACAATAGACAGGTAAAGTAGACAAATGTGGATTGAAGAACTGTCCAAGATGATCACTTACACGATAGTTGATAACTTCAGACTGAAGATGTTCACCACATGAAGAGAATACACTGTCCAAACAGTTGTTTAACCCTTACTTGGTAGCGTGGGGTGTAGGAATAACCCCAGTGCTAAAAACGGGAATATTTTTGTTCCGGTGTTGGGAGCAATTGCGATGTTCCAGGTACCTTTCTTTGACCTTCAAGCCATCTAGAGTTCAGTGAAGCTAGAAACCTCAACGTGTTTGTTTGTCTGTTCTAACCTCTCAAAGTGTTTGTTGGGTTGTCATTGTACCCCCATGTTACCATATAAGTTCTTTTTTTGCACCGACTCAAATCTTGTTTTCTCCTCAAAGTAAGTAAAGATTGTTATATTTATGTTTAAAATTACAAATTCACTTATACTAGCGTAACCTAAGTGTACTACAGTTCATACTGATTATTTTTCAAACTGAAAAAGTTAGTTAGTTTTCTTAATTATAAATTTTTTTAATTTCTTTCTATACTTTTATACCAAAGAGCAGCTAGTTTATTTATTTGTCCTTATAACTACGTAGAAGTACAATGTTTTTTATTGTTACAGTATGGATGATAATGAATGCCGAAGAATACAACAACTCTCTCAGGACGTTGGAATTGAAGAAGTAGCTGATACTTCATCAAATGAAGATTCCGTAATTGACGAGGTTCAACTTTCAGATCATCATTCAGAGTCTGAGCAATTCGACGAAGATGTTCCGGTGGTTGAACTCAGCATTGAACCAACATACACTGGGAGGGATGGTGTAACTATTTAGAGAGAACCCCCATTGCCAAGGAATGTAAGAACTCGCCAACAAAGTACTGTAATGCATCTGCCAAGAGTTGAATCAATTTTCAAGAAAACTTGTATATAAATATGTTTTTTGTGTAAATATAATGGTATAAACAGTTAAAACTCACCAGTTTATTGTTCAACCTATAACAAATTGTGTAAAAGCCTAAAACAATAAATCCAAATGGAAACAATAATTAAAAAATAATGGGGGTATGTTCCCTTTAAGGGTGTTTGATCGAACATTATTTTTGAAATCTTTTTGAATAACATTGTTTGTTTTGTTACAAGTAATAAGTGTGTTGAGGTAAACATTTTTTATGGAGATGTGGCTACCTAGGCATTTCATGGTTCCTAATTTATTAACAAACCATGCGATTTATTTTATTTACATTTTAAGAATATAGCGGACAAATGGTACTAACAAACCTAGATCAAATTAAGCTAATAATAAAATAATAATTTTTAACGTTAACCAATAATATTGCTAAATGCACAGTCATGTACATTTTTGGAGGCAAAAGCTAGACACCCTTAAGATGCAATAATAACTTGCTACAACCTCTCCAATATATTTCAAACGAAGCCATGGGACTGAACGTTTTTTTATGTAGTGTATCCAAATGAAAGATTTGTTTTATCATGTACTTGGTATCTTAGTTTCAATTTTGTTATGAAAGTTATTATTCAGTTTAGGTTAGTTTATCTGTATGGAAGAACTATTAACTACATTTGTCCCTCCGAGCAATCGTTATTTAATCTGATGAATAGTAAGGCTCATGATACAACAACGATTGTACAAACAACAAGTATTGAAAGAGAACTTCTGAGTCCATTGTCTTGTCCTTTTATTACATGTTTAGAGTTTGCATTGGGTTAGTACAACTTATTGAAATCCTCTATCGACATTAAATACACTAAGTTCTTACTCATACGTCTACAGTCACAGTATATTTCCTTTATGAAACTTAAAATGAACAATTTTTATTTCACAGCATAAAAGGCATTTTGTACCAACTCAATTTTCTCTGCAATAAAACATAGTAAAATTTATGTCTGTCAAATTGAATACTATATCACTGATGTACTCACAGTGTACACGTTCGTAAACAGTGACAGTGGTATTGACTCACCCAATCACGAACAGTGTGGTATGGACCCTCCCGCTCAACAATACACGTACAGTGGGGTTTAATCGTAGTTTAATTTCACTTATCACGCAACAAATAATAAATAAATACTGAATTAATGATTGTCAAAAATATAAATGCTTACTCGTTCTTCATGACAATAAAAATTATAAAACTATTTTGATTGGTCGTAGATTTGTTATGTAATGAATGACAGCATTTATCAATTATGCTATTTGTTTGGGAAACAACCTGTACGTGGAATAATTGGTTTTTAATCAAGAGCCACTCAATATGTTGAGAATACACCCCTGTTCCTGTTACAGGTTCAGGGTAAATTAATCCAGACAATAAAAGAGTTACAACAAGTTAAATGTCACAAAATAAATATTATTCAAAAGGAGTTGTACAAATCTGAACAATGATGAAGCTGTTTTATCTATTAACGGTGTACTTAAGAGCTCCTCTTTTCATTAAGACCTATGTCATGATATATTGGTAAAATGTCTTTGCGAACATCCATGTCATAATAACTAGTAAATTTAAAATTTCAAAGGAAACATTACACTAGAGAGAAAGTAAAAAAATTGCATGTACAGTAAACTCTGGTTAACCGGTTAAATATGATGGAAGATAAATCCGGATGGTACAGAACGTAATAAAATTATAATTTTTAGACAATATTATGCCAATTCCTCCCACGATAGCGTAGGGCAAGTTGAATGTAATGCATCATACACACATATTGTTGCACATCCGGTAAGCGAGCGGTGATGTTGTATGCATATTTACCAGATTTAAGTACCTAGAAATCTACTGTAATTTAGTGGTTTCATCGTTAATTTATTCTTTTTATACTGTAAAAATATATAATTTACTTTGCAGTATATTACAATACTATATTGAAACATTTATAGTCTGTTTTTATTGATTTCAATAAAACGTTACCATTTAAATTACTGGGCCTAAACTTAAGCTTTTTGTTGTCTCAAAATCTTTAAATAGAATATGAATCATAGCAAATTAAATTAATTGATAATTATAGTAGTTTACTAGGAAATCCAAAAGAACGTATTAAATTACAAAAATATCACTCTATAAAATACAACAATAACAAAATATTTCTTTACTGGACGACAGTAAATAAACAGACCAATGATTGACGATGTTCCCGATCTACCCTTCATGACAATTAATTTAACTCTTCCAGCCACGTTGTTACGACATTGTATATTTTGCCTGCGGGTTTTTGGGTGCAAAATAGAGTTACTACTTAAATACGACTACTTTTCTTAAAATCAGTGCCGGGAAAGAGTGCAACGTTACCACGTTCGAACGGAGTGCCGCCGCCTACTACCAGCTTTGAAACCAAGTTTGTGAGAACCTTTTCTCATAAAGACTTTTCGACTTTTTTAAAATGACAGATTTAAAATGTTTTTACTATAATTTTGTTTGCTTATTTAATTGTGTTGTTCTTAAGCTTCCACTTTTTTTATTACAATTTATTAATTTTCATACTTTAGGCTGCAGGTTACAGATCACTCGTTTTCACATTATATAGATCTATTATTTTGCTACGATGAGTCAATGGATTTTCGAAACACTAAATCAAGATTATTTATTTACATAAACAGAACTTGTGAAAAAATATAAAATAAGGATAAAAGCTTAATCAACAAACCACAACAAACACAAATCAATTCGCAATTGCTGTATTATCTTAAGTTTATAATAGTAATACATCATAACTAATGGTTTTGTAGGGATAATAAATAACGTGACCAAGCGATTGATTTTCCTACCACTAAAAGCCAAGATAGAGTTGAATTTAGGACAAGTATAACAATTTTGTTTGAAGTACGAGTAGTATATACGTTTGAAATTAAAGTTAAAAAATAAAATATACAAAAACGTTCTTGTCCACCTTATATTAAACACGTCCAAAAACGGAGCTTTGAGTAATACAAATGTAAAGTTAGTGGGTCTTTTGACATGTTTTATATAAATAGTGTACGAAAACAGGACATCTCATTGAGGTGGCCCACTGTCCACACCACTCAAGTATATTTATATGTTCACAAACTGGAATTTATATTTTGGTGTGTTCACAAGCTGCATGCCTTTACACTTGTTCGCAAACAAGACAACTGGCGAGGGGTACAGTTGCAGTCACACACCAACCAGAGCGTATGCTGTCACACCACTATGTCGACCGCTGACAAACTTCAAAGACCAGTGTACAACTTGCTCCAAAAGGCTCCCTGGTTGCTATAAAACCAATGGTTTAGTTTAAACGTTAAAAAAAAAAAAAAAAAAAAAAAAAAAAACTGGAAGACTTATCTGGCCTAATATCATTTTTGATATATATCTTATCTAGTAGATTATTAAGTATTTTCTTTTTTGTTGCATGAAATGTGGCCCCCCTGTGAACTAAGTCTGTGTGGCCCCGGGGCAATTTGCCCCTTTTGCCCCCCCCTCTGGGCGGCCCTGGTTGAACTCAGCATTGAACCAACATACACTGGGAGGGATGGTGTAACTATATAGAGAGGACACCCAATGCCAAGGAATGTAAGAACTCGCCAACAAAGTACTGTAATGCATCTGCCAAGAGTTGAATCAATTTTCAAGAAAACCTGTATATAAATATGTTTTTTTTTCTAATAAACATAATGGTATAAGCAGTTAAAACCCATTATTTCAGCCTGTTAACGAATCTCGTAAAAGCCTAAAACAATAAATCCAGATGAAAACAATAATTAAAAAATAATGGGGGTATGTTCCCTTTAAGGGTGTTTGATCGAACATTATTTTTGAAATCTTTTTGAATAACATTGTTTGTTTTGTTACAAGTAATAAGTGTGTTGAGGTAAACATTTTTTATGGAGATGTGGCTACCTAGGCATTTCGTGGTTCCTAATTTATTAACAAACCATGCGATTTATTTTATTTACATTTTAAGAATATAGCGGACAAATGGTACTAACAAACCTAGATCAAATTAAAGCTAATAATAAAAATAATATTTTTTTAAGTATAACCAATTAATATTTGATAAATGACGTCTGTACGATTTTTGAGTTGAAAAGTAGAACACCCTTAATGATGTTCAATAATAACTTTGCTACAAGCCTCTCTCCAGTTTTATTCAAACGAAGGCCATGGCGACTGTAATGATTTCTTTTTATGTAGTTGTTTACTCCAACATGAAAGAAGTTTGTTTTTCCATTGTACTTTTGTATCTTAGTTTCAATTTTTTGGTTAGTGAAATGTTATTATTCAGTTTAGGTTAGTTGTATCCTGTATGGAAGATCTATTACAACTACATTTGTCCCTCTCCAGAGCAATCAGTTCATTTAATCCTTGATGATAGTTAACGGCTCATGATATCCAACATCGTTTGTTCCACCAAAACAACCAAGTAATCATGTAAAGAGAACTTCTGAGTCCATTGCTTGCGTCCTTTTATTACATGTTTGAGTTTTGCATTGGGTTTAGGTACAACCAATATATTGAAATCCTCTATTCGATCTTGAATATTGCTACTAAGGTTCTTACCATGACTGTCTACAAGCACAGTATATTTTCCTTTAGAACACTTAATGCTCTGAACAATCTAATGTTTACTAGCATTAGAGTTCCTGTTACCACACCTCAAAACAGAAAAATTAGTATGGATTTCAGCTTCTACTTCGAAGGTATTTTCCAGCACTTCAGGTGTCTCTTCATTTTCCAGTGCTGTAGATCTATTTGGAGTTTCATATGAAGATATTTTGCCTGAATTCATCCACATCAACCCTCTTGTTAGTAGAATGTTTTATGGACACTTTATTCCATTTAGTAATCCTTAAGAGGAACCTCTGGATAATGATGGATGGTTGGAACAAAAAATTAAAAAACTGTTACAATCGAGATTGAAATAAACTGTAAGTTGGAAATCTTGGTTCATTCTCTTCTTTAAAGTTTAAATATTTTACTAACCTTTGATAACAAAATAAAAACATTTCTTATTTTTCTGCAATTCTTAACATATTATTTCTTCTTATTTTTTTTATTAAAGTTTTTATCCAAAACGAAACACTATTAATAAAACAAATTAAAGGAAAACTTAAACTTCAACATTATTTGAATGAAATAAACTGAATCTCAGCTCTAATAATGTACTAGAAGTTGCCATTGTGTTGTACGGTAAGCAAATGGGGAAAAGGTAAAGCGTACCTCAACCTTGAAGAAGGAAACACTACAAGAGACAAGGTGTGACACACATACTCTGAAGAAAACACGACAAGATTAACCGCCAATTATCAAGGTTTCAAAGTTAAAATTTGAAATTATAATTCACTTCTAAGATGACAGCATTTTCTTACAACACAAAAAAGCCTACAAAATCAAGACTTTAACTTAAAACAAATCTTACCCGTCTTTCTTTTGGCCTTGGCAGTACTGAGATTGCCACGGGGGGTTTTGAGACTCTACCCGTAAAATTGTACAGAATAAAATAAAACAGAAAACATTAAAATTACAACAAAAACAATGAAACAGAACTAAACACTTGAAATCATTTACTAACTACAAACATTACTATAATCTAAAGTCAAAGTGAAACAAAATTTGATCTGTGGCCACCAGATTGCAGGACCGAGCAGAACAGAAAATCATCCCTGGAGGCGAATGTGTCAAACATCCCTCCTAGTACCAACGAACTCGGCTAGAAAGCGTGTAAAGTAACATTAACTTGTGCGGAAAGGACAGAAACCGTCACAGTTACTAATAAATTTTTTTAGCTCATTATTATTTTTATTTGTAATATTCCATTATTTGTTTGATTTTACATTCTTTTATTACAACATATATTTCAATGCTAAATGTTCAGTTTAGACATTCATTTATTTGTTTTTTCTTATGCATGGCTTAATACAAATTTTCGTAATATAATTTTTGGCATGCAAAGGGTTAAGGATATGGTTTCTTGGGTCAAAATACAAAATCTTAAAGGTTTTGTCTAGGGATGAGTCGGTTCTTGGTTCTATCGGTTCTCCACAAAAGAACTGGAACCAATAGAAAAATGTTGGTCTGCAGTTCCAGTTCCAGAAAACTAAAGGGGGAGATAGCTTTCATATCAGGAATGTTTCAGCTGTAAAAAGTGCTGATAAACAGAACAATCAAAGACAATATTTGACTGCAAGATAAACAAAATATCTTTTTCAGATAATATCTGCACATAGACAGGCCACTTTCATATCAGTATGTGATTTGACCGAGATAAACAACTTATCTTAGCCAGAAAATAATCTCCCATAGTCAGGCTACTTCCTTATCAGGACCTGAAAGGAAACAGATAACATTAATGAATTGGAATTCCTGCAAAGGCACTGATCTAATACCCTTTCCCACTGAGCTCCACCTTTGTTTATATTGACCCTTTCTTTCACTTCCTGCCTGATAAAAACACCTGGTGATAACATTCCATTCTGAATCCAAAAAATCCTAGGGATTTGGATTGAAGAATAATCTTAAGTCTTAAGATTATGTTAAAATAAAATTTAACATTTTTGTTTTAAAATAGTTGAATTTAAAATTTTTTTACAAAGTGTACAGTTTAATTTTTTTAATTGCATTGGCTTAGTTAATATTTAACCCTTGAACCGGTCATTAACATTTTCCATACCGGCTGATCATTTTTCGCACATATGCTGACACTTTTTCAAAAATTCATAAAAAATAGTAATATTATAGAATTCTACTTGTATTTTATATTATTTTACTTGAAATTAACCAGGCTATTCTATAATAATATGATATTACAATTTTAGCTAAAAAATGTTTTTTTTTATATGCCCTGATATATTGGAAAATGGTTTTTGTAAACACAAAAAATGGTAATCTAGGAAACAATATAATACAGCTAAATTCAATGTTCCAAGATAGCCATAACATTCCAAATTTTATTTAGTTTTAGGAAATATAAAGGTACTAAATGTTATTGGGGGGCTTGAAAAAATTATACTAATATAAACTTACATAGTACAACTTATGCAACCATGTGTTGCCATGGTAGCAGTATTTAAAAAAATCGCTAAAAATATTAGATTATCACTAGAGACTTATAACTAGTACTAAAATGTACAAAAATACATTATCAATAAGACAGATGTATTTTTGAAATGTTCAATTCGGTGTCAATTTATGTAAAGATAGTAATACAGTAATAAGTAAATATACATGTACCACAACAGAAGAAGAAAAAACTTAATGTAGACAAACTTGTCACGTACATTCATTCAAAGTTTTCATGTTTTGCTTTTTCATATAGCAATGCATGGGCAGTCAGCTAGTTTTACATAAAACCTTTCAGATACTTCTGCACCATTCAATAATTCCCTAGAGCTAACGTACAGAATGACTAAATCACCCTTGTATGTTTGGACAAGTTGAATACTGTCACAAATTCTGAAAAGCTTCCTAATTTTAGGTTAGGTTAAAGGGCACTAGGCCAGGAATTAGTATATTAGAGAGATAGGACATCAGCAAACTTACCTAAAAAGACAAGTTCACTAACATCAGAGTAGTAGTCACAAACACAAAATCTCACAAATTTTCAACACCACTGGCATTTTCTTCAGGTGAGTAGAGGGAGTGAAAAGCTTCCTAGTATTCTAGTTGCTATTTTTAATGTTTTAACCCTTTGCACTCAAAAGTCAGTAACCAGACTATACTCATCCTACACTCGTATAACCATTCATATTCGCCTTAAAATACCAACAACGTTGTGTCGGCGTCTCATATGTAAGAATAAGAATAAAAGAAGAATAAAAGGCCACTGGCAGTGGCCAGTTCCCACTCCTAGAAAACTCATATTAGTTGTCGTTCAAACTGTCCTCCCATATCGCACGGTCACTGTGAGTGGCCGCACCACCATCTTGTGCTATGTGTCAGCCATTTCGCCTGCCAGTTGTCACTGAGTCGGACTTGTTTTGTTGCCACTCTGCTGATATGACAAAATGGACATTTAAAATCCCATGTAATTTACATAACTTTGTTTTGATAATAAATTTAAAATTAGGTTGTACTACAAAAACAATTTAAGAGAAATGAAAGAGTATTTGTAAGTTTGTTTAGAGTAAGTCTCGGATATTATCTGATCGTAAGGCATAATTTCCCTCCATATTCACTAAATACTAAAATGCTAACGTAACTGGAACTAAAACACTAATATATGAATAATAATAAATTTTGAAAATGTGTGGCTATTTTATTACTTTGACAACTGATCACTTAGCAACACAAACACTACTTAGCGGCTTGCGAGCACTGAGGCAGAGAGTTTAGATCTATGGTACATAACAGCTGGGTAAAATAGTGGGAAACTGACACATGTTTAGTTGCTGGCCACTCACAGTGGCCTTGCGATCTGGGTGGACATTTACAACAACAAAAATTACAAGCTGTCACAGAAATAGCTGTGGCCACTCACAGTGGCCATACGAACACAGAGAACATTTCTTAAAGAGCCCTCTCGAGTACAAAGGGTTAATTATTGCTGACTTCAATACTTAAGGTGAGAAATGTACAGCAGAGTCTAAAGTTTTATTAAAATTGTTTATTTGTTTTTTATAAAAAGTAGTATTCTTTGCAGTTATTAGTAAAAAACATATTTACATTTATACTAAACTTATAACAACTATATTTCACAGCCACTTTATGGTATGGAAACAGAAGAATCAATTATGTATTTGAAACAACATCTTGAGGTCGTCGAGTGAAAGTTTGGTAGTGTGTTTAGCTCCTGTCAAAATATCATTTGCCATATTCAGTTTACTCTTCTGGAGGTTTAATATTCTTTCTTCGATAGTTTCAGCCACCACAAATCTAAAACAACAAAATTTAAAAAAATTTGATAAATAACGGAAGAAAGTACAGTAAATACTTGTTTTGTCAGATTGTACACTACAAATACAACAAATAAATCATAAATATATCTATTTAAAACCAGCCTTGGTCCATTGATGAAGTTAGGGACAAAAATAATTATTGTTATTAAATTTCAGGGATAAAAATAATTATTGTTATTAAATGTCATCTTTATTCATTCTGATAAATTGATACAGAAAATCAATGAACAATGCTTAATTCCTACATAACAATTCTCATCATTGGTTTTGAATGAATTAAAAAAATTTGTCTAACAATTTGTCCTTTCATAAGGTAGGATACGAAAATAATTCGACAAAGAACAGAACTAAACAATCCAATGTATATTTAGTTGTTATTGGAACTAGTACCACTGTACATTTAGAGGTGGGCGGGTAGGTCAATACCACTGTACGTATAGAGGTGGGCAGGTGGGTCAATACCACTGTGCGTATACAGGTGGGTTGTTTCCAATTCAATTGATTATTTCTAATATTTACATTAGCAATTATCCCTCAACTCTGACTGAACAAAACATTTTGTCCACCAAATAAATAGATGAGCCTATTTGTTTCTTTTTTTTTTTATTGTAAACAAATTTTTTTATTATAAACAAATTTATTTATCATAGACAAATTGCAAAAGAAAAAACTAACTGATAAGAAAAAAAAACCATATTCAGAAGTGCCATACTCGTAAACTTAACTGAACTGATTCATCTGTTTTTTGTATGTTTCCGAGTGGTGTATAAAAAACACAAAAACTTTCTGCAAGTACTATATTATGATACCAATAGCGTAAAATATCGACTGGGAAAAAATATTAGTTATGCTGTATATTTTCCAACTATAGAATGTAGCCTAAAGACGTTTACCTAAATCACAAGATAGAAAAGACTGTTACAAAGTTAAAATATTTTAAAGGCCTTTTTGAATGAATACATCATCATTATTTTCAAACTCTACACAAATAAGAAAGTTGAAAGAAAATAATTAAATTAGACAGTTTAAATTGTTCCAATTTTTAATATTTATACAGTAGGGTGGAGATAAGCTTATATACTTAGATTCTTAAAATTACGTTCAAATTCAAAGGATTATAATAATTACGATTATTTATTAACTCAAACACAGAAATTTTCTCTGGTAATAATAAATAGTAAAATAATAATTGTTTAAAAAGATGTTCCTAAAAAAAGGAGACTGCAGGTGGTGTCCCTTACTTGATAAGTCAAGGTCGTTATGAGCTAAAAGCTGAAAATAATATTTCAGACTAACTCTCATTGCCAGTGAGCAATTCTATATAATTAAACTATAGTTTTACTTGGAATTTGTATTTATTCACTCAAGTATTATGATTAAATTATTAGATAATATAAATATAAGGTTATATTTTACTTATTACTTTTTTTTACCATTACTATTATAAATTTGTTATTAAAATATTTCACTTCATAATTTGTTCTAAGAATGAGCTGCTTCTTCTAGTCACATAAACAACCACCCATAATCATATAAATTCACAGTTTTTATCCATAATTATACCCCCAAATGTTTAATATAGAAGTAAAATATTAAATTAAGTGATACAAACTTTATGTTTATTTATTAGCTTTATGTTTATTTATGTTTTATTCAAGTTTACTTGACCATATTCAAGTTTACTTGACCAAGACTATAACGACGACCATTAATTATGCTGAGGACAGATGCAAATGTCAATTTTAGAATGCACTTCTACTTTTCAGTTCCTTTACCTAACCTGATCGAATTCCGATAACCTGTCTGATTAACTAGCAGAAGCTGTCAGACTACTGGACTGAAAAAATTACCTATATTTCCATTGGTTGTGGACCAATACATCACAGAACGACCTGGATTATGTCATAAATAATGTGTTTTAAGATTTTTTAAGTAGTATTTTCTCTGATCTGTTACTACAAATAATACGCTCTCCAGAGGCAGCCATTATCAATCAATGATAACTAGGGATGAGTTGGCGCTAAAGTCGGTTCTCGGTTATTGACAAAATAACCAGAACCGAGAACCCATGGGAAAATCTCGGTTCTGCAGTTCTGGTTCTAGAAAACCGTAAATGGGGAGATAGCTTTCATATCAGGAATGTTTCAGGTGTGAAAAGTGCTGATAAACAGAACAATCAAACATCTGGCCACAAGATTAACCCTATATCTTTATCAGGGTTAATATCCTGTAGGAGGCCACTTTCTTATCAGTACCTGATTTGACCACAAGATTAACAAAATATCTAAGTCAGAAAATATTCTCCCATAGTCTGGCCACTTCCTTGTCAGCGCAAAGGCAGTGAATTAAAGCCATTCAGTTTTTGTTCAATAGTCATCCTTTCAGCCTAAGCTCCACCCTTTATCAAGACCCTTTCTTAACACCTCCTGCCTTTTAAAAAACACCTTGTAGAAATATTCCATTCCTGTTACAACTAATTATGCTTCTAGCTTTATTGTGTATTTTGAAAAAGAAAAGGTTTTTATGATAAACTTAAGATATTAGAGTTTATTTAGACATGTATTGAAAAAATATTGCATACAAAAACCTAGGAAATTGGATTGAAAAATAAATTTTTAAGATTAATATTATGTCAAAACTAAAAAATGAGTCTTTAGCATTTTTATTTAAAAATGGTTAAATTTTATTTTGATTATTTTTTCTTTTTACAAATTCAAATTAGATTAATGTTTTAAATTGTATTCACTTAACATTTACTGACCCAAAATAGTTTATTATTTCTTAAATTAAAAAAAATGTATACTGTAATTTCTAAAAGCATTTATGTTATTATTGGCTGAATAGTTTTTATGAATGTGATTAGCATTTATATTTTCTTAATGTAGTATTATCACCAATTGAGAAAATAAAAATTGTTTTTTTTTCAATAGTTAAGAATAATTGTTTTGCTGTTCATTTTTGACGTACTACAATTACATCAACCTCTTAAATTTATCTGTAAGATCTTTTATTGTTGTGATTTATTTTTGAATAAGTTTTATTACCAAACCAGATCTGAAATGGCAAGTTATTTTTTAATTTTCTCTAAGCTTATAAGTTTTGTAATTTCCTCAAGGTAAATTTCAACTGCATAATAATTTGAGCATTATATTCCATTTAGCTAAATTGTATACTTTTTTAATTAAAAGTACAGTAGAAACCCTATTTTCCGTCAGGTGTCGGGACCGCGGCCGTGACGGATTGGAGAATAGATGGATTATAGAGAATTCACCCAAACACACTTATATCGCTGGAAACTTATTATTAGTGCTTATGAAAGTTAAATTTAAATGTTGTATAGGACATATTGATTAACAAAATGAGAATGAAAAAGACATTTTCAGAATGTATATACTGCAGGTCACAACTACCCTTTTATTACAGTAGGCCTAGTTTTAATGTAAAACATAAGCTTGTACATTATGTAATAAGCAGAAAAACTAATTTTCAACGTTATTAACATTAAACTGCAGTACAGTGTAACATATTAAAGCCTAGTTCCCAAGGCTTGTGTTTTCGCAACAAGCCCGATGTCGGTACACGGGTAGTGTGTTGCAGCCGTTCGCCTGTGTATCATCAAGCAGGACCGTTTCAACGGAACGGCCCGTGACCTGTGTAGGCATCGAAGCTTAAAACTTCATCTTCAACAACATGCCTTTGTAGTGCCACCTCTTTCCCAATTTTGTACGAGACCAGTTCAGGCAGCCCCGGACGGCCTGTCCGTACGTCAGGTGTACTCAAGCGAGCTGTTTCAACGACCTGTTATCTGTTAGACTGCAGATGAGGCCTTACGGATGGCAGGCCGTTGGAACTAGGCTTATGTGGCCTAGACGGCTGGAGGGGGAATTGCCGTCTTCTATACAGATGAGTCATACGGCAACTGTCATATCGTGGCGCAATGAACCCAAGACACTGACGGATAACAGAACCTGGCGGAAAATAGGGTGACGGACAATAGGGTTTTCACTGTAAATACTTTCTTTGTGCAAAAAATGTAAACATTCATACCCTGAGAAAAAATAAAATGTTTCCAATTCTCTAGTTATTCGAAATATTGTATGTCATTTTAATGATCTTTATATTGGAGAAATCGCCAAAATACAATGCACTGTTTTTACTGACTGATTCCACATACTTTGTTGATTCACTGATGTAAAGGTATTAGACAAATTTTCTAAGCCTTTCTCATACAGTACTCAGAACCGAGAACCGATTTCAGTAAAGAACTGAACCGGAACTGAAAAAAATGGACCCGACCCATCACTAATGATAACGTAACTGAATTGAAGTCATCATTACTCAAACACGATATAACGATCCTATCGTAATTGGAAAACAGGAGCGTATAGATAAGTAGTTCACAGAAATGATCGAGTGAAATAAACTAGTCATTTTAGTGAAGGGGTGAACAAGTTCGTTCGTTGCATCATGATTTGAACTAGTTTAGTTCAAAGTAAATATCAGAGCTGGGAAGACACTGATAAAATCATTGAATGTAATTATTTATTTTTATCAATATTAGTAATAAAAACTGAACTTTAAAGAAGGTTGGTTGAACAAATTTACAAGTATATATAGTAAAATTGTGCTATGAAACAAAACTCAAAACAAAACTATAACTCACTCCAATCGTCGCTTGTACAAGTTGTTTGTTGCATCATTTTGAACTAGTTCATTAAAGTGAACGATTTGGTCGTGTACTAGTCCTGCAAATAAACTACCTTTACCCATCTCTAGAATGGCGTAGTGTGGTTAGGGTTTAGAGCTAACACGCACTGGCCCGACCTCGACCACGACTCCGACAATTCTGGTTGTGGCTAGTCTGACCAAGAGTATGACACGAACCTGACCACCACTCCGACTCTGAATGCTTCAGTAGCAAAATAACTATACAAAAATTTACCTTTTTGAGCTAAGACATGTTATATCAAAATTTAACTTTTATGCAGTAGTATTGCAAATACAGTAATCTTGAAACAAAGTGAAAAATGTGTTCACCAGTAATCTAAACTTAATTAACCTACAACAGTCCATTGATTCAGCAGAACTCAATGCTTTGAATTGGTTTTCTTCAAATAAATTAATTTGCAATCAGGAAAAAAATGATAATCAGTTTATCTCCTCATGGTCAAGATTTTTAATCATGAAAACTACTTGGCATACATATAGACTCGAAATTGAATTAGACTTCTCATGTCAACAGTCTGTGTTGTAAAATCTCCTGAGGAGCTATCTTCTATGGAAATTAAGTGATATACTTTCTGTTGAGTACTTAAGAATAGCTTATTTCGGACTATTTCAGTCTCATATATCATATGGCCTAATCCTTTGGGGTCATTCTTCAGCAGTAAGAGATATTTTGTTAATTCAAAAAAAGTCATAAGAACGATTTGTAGGGCTGGCTTCTTTGATCACTGCAGACCATTATTTGTACACTCTAAAATTTTAACTGTTATAAATTTATACATATTTCATATATTAGTTCACACAAAAACACATCTACACTTATTTATAACCAGAGAAGAAATCCACTGCCACAATACAAGAAATAAATTTCCCAGCACAGGCTGACAAAAATTGGATTATCACATAGAGATAATTGTATTAAATTGTTTAATAAGCTGAATGAGTGCCAGAGCTGTGTCAATTGTTATGTTTAGAAATAAACTGTTTCAATGGCTGTTAGTTAATCCTTTCTACACTATACAAGAATTCCTTAATTGTGACATTGACTTAGTTTTTTGATTCAATGTAGATGATTTTTATTTATTACTACTAATTACTTATAATATACTAATATTTTAAGTTGACTTGGGGATGGATGGATTTGTATGGAGTTTCTGACTGTACTATTGGACTTGTGTTGTAAAAAAAAAACCTCAGCGGCGCAATGAGTTCACGCTTCAGCGCACATTTACTCTGTTTCAAATAACACGTAATAACGCAACAAATTCAAATTAAGAAATAAAGTTATAAATAATTTTATATGTGAAGAATTTATTCTTTAAAACAAGCTGAAAGCGAGTTATATCGGACAAAGGAGTGCTGGGATAATTTTGGTTTACAAAATCTACAACTATTCGATATTGAGGGCGTTTTGAGAGATTGTAAAGCTTAGTGCCTTTTCGGAGGACCAACTAACATCCACGTTAGTAAAGGAAACACTACAAGACGTTACCACGAACGATCACAGGGAGATGCGTTTTGTAAGTAGAACTTAATGAAAAAGAACCAACTGTACCTTTAGAGGAGATGAGAGATGACCGTAGAGATAGATCCACCAAACCTGGTATGTCGATGTTGTCTAGCGATCAATTCGGAGCACAACACTGTTTTAGAGTTCACTTTGAATAAAATGCTGAGTAGATCGAGAGAAGAGAGATTGAGGAAAAAACAAGATCACTGGTTAATGAGACAAACATTAAACACTGTAAGAGAGGGTCACGGCAATCGCAACGCGAGATCTGAGCGAACTGGTGTTTTAATTTTAGGTAGACGGGTGAAGCGTGTTGACGGGGTTCACACCACCCGTTACAAGGGTTAGACAGACAATGTCACCTGATATTTGAATTTTGGCAAGTGCATGTGCATAGAGGCCAGTAATATTATTTAAATTTCAATATAGTAACGGGTGAATATGTTTGAGTATGTGAGTAACAATTTATGCTTAAGAGATTATAAAAACAGATAAGAGGAACAAATTATTAAATTACTTAATTATGAATTACAAGTAACTATATGTACAATATTTAATACTAAGTATGGAACAACAGCAGATTCTATAAAAAATGAAATAAAAATTTTAAACTTGAGATTTACATTATTTATGAGTTCTATAATATGGTATACAAATTTTACAAAGATTGGTCCAGTGGTTTTAAAACAGTAATTGTTTAAAGTCGAACTTCAATACAAAGGAGTGATAAAACGGGACTTTTTCTTTTACATAAGTTATGCTAAAATTTATTTGAATATATGTATGAACGCAGAATTAAACACGCTAAATAATGGTGTAAATTGTTTTATTCTAGCACCAACAGTTCGCTTGTATTTAAAGCTTAAAGTCAGGGGACCATAATTTCTGCGGCGACAGTAGTGCATGCAGGTAAAAAATATTTATTAAATAGAATAAGTAAACAACTGTCATAACATACTTATAAATCTTAACTTCTTTTTCTTGTCCAACTCTGTAAATTCTGTCACAAGCTTGACTTTCCAGTTGAGGGTTCCAGTGAAGGTCTAACAATAAAAGGTGGTTGCCTCCAACAAGGTTCAATCCAACACCTCCTGCAGTTAAAGACAGGAGTATAATCTGAAAACGTCAATATTTACATTACCCATCTTATTCAGAGATTTTTCTTTTTCCACAAAAAATAAATTGAAAATCAACTAAGGAAATTCTAGATACAATTTGAATTTTTTTAAATTATAGGCGTACAAAGCCAGATAGTAAAGAGTTTTTTCAGGATTTGTTTTGTAAAGAGGATTTTCAGGATATTGGACTTTGCAGTTATTTATGTAGTGTTTCACTGGTAAGACGATATATTGAGCAGGACAATGTTGTCACTGCTGTTGATAAATTAGGTTTTCAGGTATTTTTTTAAATTAATGAAGTAGTGGATAGAAGATGAATAAGACTCTATTAGTTTACTACAGCAAGGTGTTAGTGAACTTGTCTTTGTATTTATAAGGCATCAACAAACTTTGTAAGTTTGTTGATGCCTTATCTCTCCTATGATTAAAAGTTCATTAAAAGCAACCTGGTAACATGATATTATTGTTATGCATAAATAATCATCAAAATTAAGTTTCTAAATATTCAAATATAAAAATTCCTCTTAATGTTGTTGTTAAAAGAATCGAAATAATATATTTTGCTGATAAATTTGGCATTAACATGAAATGAAATTGTAAATATATCTTTTACAACAATCAATTTTTGTTTTTTGAAACCCCCAAACATTTCTGTATACTTAGCAAATATTAATTTAGTTTTTATCGCTTTAATTCAAAAAATTTAGAAATGAAAAATTACCAGATTTGTTTATAGGTCCTCAATTCTCAAACCAGCTGGGTTGTTTTATAATGTCTGTAATAAGCCTTGAAAATAGTTCATAAATTGTATACATAGTTTCTTAGACTACATATATCAGTAGTTTAATAAATATTCATGTCGCCATTTTGGGAGTAAAAGAAAAAACAATTACATGGGGACAGTTGATTCCATTTATTAATTTAAATAACTATAACGAGAAATTCCATATAATATATTGTTTGATAATACTTACAGGCATATGAAAACTGCAATTGTAATAGTTGGACTTGGAAATAGATTTTTGAATAACCTGAATTTGAAAAACTATAGTTTCACTTGCTAAAATAATATACATGTATTAAATATATGTATTAAAATACTTAACTTGGAATATAAAATGTGATATAGTATTACTATTGAGACCTATCAATAAAATGTTTCATGGGAAATCATGATGCTATACCTTTTTGTAGCTGTAGTAATTGTAATCGAGAAACTATACAATTTTTGAATCAACCCACCCCTAAGACAGGTATCTATAACCTTATTGATTAGCACCTTTAATTTATTTTATTAGTCAATATATCTGTTTGAAAATCAAAGAACAAGAATAAAGAGTTTACCTAATTGGAAAAATCAAACTACTGTCTGAATAATTGAGCTAGGACTTGTTTCACACAAAAAAAAAAAAAAAAAATAAATAAATAAATAAATAAAACCAAGCCCGCATGTTTCCAATATGTATATTCTTGAACAGTATAAAACCGTGATCTTTCTTTTGAACAGTATAAAAGCAGGTACTTACTACAAACAGCCAAATTGAACTAGTAAACAATAGCATACAACATGTATAATTATTTTAAACTTACATATTTATAGTGATTAAACTTACTCTTGGACCATGGCCTTTCCTGTTGAACTTTTCGACTAGTTCTCCTCGATCTTTAACTGGAACAGATCCATTTAGTGTCACACACCTGATCTTCTTTTCTTTTAAAACTGTATGGATGACTTCCAGAAGGGAAACCCATTGAGACACAACTACTGCTTTATCACCATCAAGTTTTAAAATATCCTCCAATGTGCTCAAAACTTTCTTCATCTAAATAGCAACAAACAAGTAAAAAATTCAAGTGCAGAATTTCATTTTAGACCAAAAGTTCAAACTGAGAGTAGCAGGATATATAAGACAAACAATCAAGAATAACAATTTTAAAGTATACATAAATTACAGAAAATGTTTTTAACCTATTCCGATCTAAAGCCGAACCTGGTACGGCTAGCAGAGTTTGCTCTAACAATTGAGCAAGAGAGAGAGGTGAGAGAGAGAGAGGGAGAGAGACCACAACTACTTAGTTTGGAGACCACAAGTGTTATAAAAAACGTTTTTTGTACATAACTTGGGGATGGGACAAGGTGAGGTCAAAGGTCCCATGAAACATCATTGGACTCAATGAAACATCACTTCACTCAATTGTCAGTTCAGTTTATCGCTACTCTGCTGGAGTACACTACTGTTGTAAGCTTTTTGTTCATGAATATGTAACAGTGGTATATATTAACACTGTTTCAACTGCTGTACAGTACTTTTATTACTTTGAAACTACAGTATTGTTCATCTTTATTGTAAAAATTAATTTTTTGTAGGTACAATATGCAATTTATTATGTAATTTAAACATGTTTTTGAATTTAACTCCATTAATCCGGCTTTTTCATTAATCCAACACATACCTGGTCTGAATTGTGTCGGATTAATGAGGGACTATTGTACCCTCAATCTGCTGCCATGCGTTGTCGACAAACAGTATTACGTATAAAGTAGTTTTATTAAATATCAGTTCAAATTACAACAAATAAAAATATTTTATCAGTATATCTAACAGCTGATTGGTACAGTACAACCTCGGTTATCCGACCTAATATCCACATCCTGCAACTCATCACTTGGGGGGTGAGAAGGAGCATTGTCCAGCAGTAGAATTGCTTTACTAGGTAAATTATTCCTCTCCCACTAATATTTTTCCACGCATGGCACAAACTCGAAGAAAAACCACCGTGTGAAGATTTCACTGTTTCACACCTTATTTTGATGGGTACCGGAAGGGAGTTTTTGTCTTGCAGATTTTTAAAGGCACGTGGATATTTGGATTTACCAATAACAGCCAACCTCATTTTGTGGGTTCTGTTAGCATTACTGCAAGCCAAAACCGTTACTCTGTCTTTGTGTTTTTTATAACCTGGAACTGAGGCTTCTTGTTTGGCAGTTAGTGACTTTGTTGGCAGCATTCGGTAATTTAATCCGGTCTCGTTACAATTGAATAACTGATCTCAAGTTATATTTTCTTTATCAATAAGACTGTGCAGGGTGGTTTTAAAGTCTGCAGCAGCCGACAATGTCTCTCTGGAAATGGTTAGTTGACGGACACCGTAACGCCTTTTCCACCGCTCTAACCACCCTGCACTTGCAGTTAAGTCACTGGCTTCTTCGAAGTATTTTTTTTAAATCCAACGCTTTTTCCTGAATCATAGGACCTGAAACAGGAAGTCCATTTCCTCTAGCCTTTTCATGCCATAAATACAAAGCTTCACTTATTTTTGAGTGTTCATCTTTTTTCACGGTTTTCCGTTTTTGAATCCCAGTCATAGAAGCTTGTCTTGCACATCACTTTTCAATTTCATGACGATTTTTCTTCCAATCGCCAATTGTACTTTTTCCCATGCCTAACTCAGCGGCGATCTTTTTTGCTGATTCCCCTGAGTCAAGTCTTCTAATCGCTAGAAGTTTTTCTTCTATAGTTTCGACCACTTTTTTCCTTTTTATTTCACTCATCTTGGCTGAAAAACATTTATTATTATTATAAACCACTGCTTAAAAAAGGAGAACATGTGTTCACTCCTCTATATAAACTTTGCTTACTAATAAGAAAAACTTAATGCTTGAAGTTCATAAGGAATTGGCCCAGACTGGGCTTCTCCAGGTCAAACTGCCCTAGGAAAAGGTCAGGGTAGGTTTGCACTAAAGTCAAATTATTAACTAGAATCTATACTTTTCAGTGACAATTGCGTGAATGTGCTATCTACACTATTTACAAGATAATCAGACATTACGCCCATGCTGTGATGTGGCATCTTCAGTGGTTAACAAGGTTGTCAACGTTAAATATTGAATCGAGTTGTGACACCGACCGCTTAAACCTAAGATCTCAAATTTTTTTGCCAAATTTTTATTGAAATTTTGCCAAACACTTTATTTTTTCTCAGAAAGTAAGCCTATGGTATACAGCGAAAGGGTTTCTATGCCTTGTATTATACGAGAGTACATCATTATAGTATTCAAGATTTTGTGATTTAATATTACACAGTGTCCACAAAAGATTCATCAGATTTTAATGGCATATGTTTCACTTATCTTTTACCCTATACCTTTTTGGAAAACATACGATCAAAAGTATTTTTTTTTAAGTTTCATAATCATGTGTTCAATTGCTTCGTTATTACTTCATAGGTTATCTTTGCTCTTTTGAAAAATGGTTACAGTTGAAGAAAAAACTTTTGTGTTTTTAAATACGACCAATCTGTATCTCTGATTACAGTTCAGAGTGTTCCGCATTCATTTCAGAAGGGATGCACCAACACACCAGTGTATTCTACAATGGTTTCGCCAATTTAAAACGCAGGAAGTGTGCTGAAACGTAAAAGTTCTGGCCGCCCGAGAGTGTCACCTGAAACAGTGAATGTGGTTAGGCAGTGCTACGAACAAAGGCCACAACAGTCAGTGTGGAGTTCAAGTTGCGATTTTGGCCTACCAAAATCGACTGTCTGGAAGGTTTTAAGAAAACAATTGCACTTGAAGCAATACCGATTGCAATGGCTTCAGAAATTGAATCAGGATGACTATGCAAAACGAACAGAGCTTTATTATGAACTAAATGATCGCTTAGAGTGTAACCACTTTTCCAATAATCTTGTGTTTAGTGACGAAGCAACCTTTCATTTAAATGGAAATGTAAATAAGCACAATGTCCATATTTAGGCAACAGAGGCTCTGCACGCTTTTGTGGAACATGAGAGGGACTCCCCAAAGCTAAATGTCTTTTGTGCAGTTTCAAAAAAAGTATAGGCCGTTTTTTTTTGCAGAATCTCCATAACAGCTGGCTGGATTAGCCGATTTTCTGAGGATGATTTAGCTCTCCACAAATGGCCATCTCGTTCCCTGTACCTTACTGTGTGTGACTTTTTTCTTTGGGGCTACGTAAAAGGCATTCCACCAATGCCTCAATCACTACTAGAGCTTTGTGAACAAATCTGCGCTGCAGTGACAATGATAGAACAGCCTATGTTGACTAAAGTATGGGCTGAGCTTCGACATCGCTTAGACAACTGTTATGCTGTCAATGGACGGTGCATCGAACATCTTTAGGTGTATAAATGAAATTTCATGAAATTTTCTTTTCAATGGTATGATCCCCCAAGGCAGAATGCTTTCAATTTTTCTGCAATGGTGTATAAAAAAATAAAAACTCTCTGCAAGTACTATATTATAGTACCAATAGTGTAAAATGTCAATTGGAAAAAAACATTAGTTAGTGCATATTTCCTAACTATGTAATGAAGCCTAAAAATGTGCACTAAAATTACAAAATAGAAACACACTGTTATAAATTAAAATATTTTATAAGTCTTCTTTGAATACATCATTTTATTTTTGTACCTTACATTCAAATTCTATACACAAATAAGAAAGTTGAAATAAATAAATTAATTAGACAGTTACACTGTTTTATTTTTAATATTTTGAGAGCAAACAAATTGTGTGCAAATAAGCTAATATCCTTAGTTTCCTAAAATTATGGTCAAATTCAAAGGATCGTAATAATTACAATTATTTATTAACAAAGAATTTTACTTTGGTAATAGACGTTAATTACCAGGGTAATTACCAGGGGTTAAATATAAATAGTAAAATGATAATTGTATAGACAGATATTTCTAAAAAGAGAGAAATGCAAGTGCCGTCCCTTATGTGATAAGTCAAGGTCCTTGTGAGCAAGAATCTGAAAACAATGAAGATAGTGGCGCCTATCTCATTGCCAACGAGCAATTCTATATTATTGAATTATTATTATAGATTTTATTTGGAAATTGAATTTATTCACTCAAGTATTGATCTTGTCTCTGTCAACAAATTAATTATTTTGTTTGATAAATATGCTTTGTTTAAAGTATTATGATTAAACTATTATATATATTAAGTTCTACTTTATTTATTACTATCACTGCCAAAGAAAAGAACGTAACATTTTTTAATTAAAATATTTTTAACTAGAACTAGTTTTGTAATAGTAGAGTAGGGAATCGTCCAGTGCTTGGACGTAAGAAAATACAGTATCATATCATATAAAATATGGTAATGGCGTTCTAGCAGCGTGTGACACAACATTACTGATTTATTTTCCGTCAAATAAAAAATAAGATATATATGTATCCGTGGCGAACGTCTATTAATTATTATTCCAAAAACACCTTAGATCACCAAAATTGTGTGTAACATTTGCGCATATGAAATTTTTTCCTGTCAAATCGTTGAACGGTTTTCTGACTAGGTTAGAGAATAATACAGTTGGAGTGTAAAAGGTGGTAAAGTACGATAATTTTGATTCGTACACTCACTGAACAATTCCCTGTTCACATCGACGTAAACTGTAAAACAATCACGAATCAACCCAAGTGAGGGAGAAACATGTTGGAAGACCTTTTCTAAACAAAATACGACGAATTTAGAGATTCGGAAAATAATTTTTATTGAACCGAAGCCTTATCAAACGTCTCGTTTTTTATTCATAAGTTTATCGTTTAGCTGCCCAAAATCTTCACTGCATCACTAGTTGGCACTTAGCTGATATTTCAGACTGCATCTCGTCGCCAATATTGGGTAGAACTATTATATTAGCCGACTACGTCTATGGTTTTCATTCGATTACACCAGGTTTTCATGAATTTCTCGCTATGACATAATTATTTATCTGTTGTTCAGTGTAGCCTCATGTATCGAAGTAGTTTCAAGTTGCACATACTTCATTACCAATCATAATTTAAAAACTAATCCATCCTAAGCGACTTTATAATTTATTTTTAGTGAACCTTCTTAGTTATCAATCGATTGAACTAGTCTTTGTCGTCCAGATTTTCAAATTTGATTATATAATTCACAGCTTATTTCCAGTTAGTTGTAACCTTGTTATTATTGAATTAAATACCCACAGAATACATATCCACTCTACTTGGCGTGTATACAATCAATTTTTTTGATGAGAGGAGGCAAATCTGAAAGCAAATGACTGCATTTGGCGACGACACCTGAATTTTAGCAAGATTTTGGTGGATGCAGCTATTGCCAACAAGCTTCGTTACGTTTTCGCGGTACACTTTGAACTGAACCACCAGATAAACATATCGGCCGGCTGTGAAATAGTATAATTAGCTTGCATAGAAAATCTGATCTGTGATATGAGTGAACAGATTAAATCTTTATAATCCACGTTGTTTCAATTAATAATATACTTGCTTAGTTTCTTACATCATATTGGTTATAAAAAAAGAAAAAAGTTAAACAAAACAATGCCACACAAAAATGTAGGAAGGCAGGAAGTAAAAAGTTTAATTTCTTAAATGTTACTGTCACAAACAACAAATCAAAATTATTGTGTTCAATTTAGACGTATATATTTACGAATCTGGCTAAACTTAACATAGGCTGAGGACATGGGATGGTGTCTGCCTTTTACAGTTGTCTTGGGTGAACAGGAAATCCTTCTGTAAATACTCTATACTCCAAAAAATACCAACTACTCGACTCGGCTCGAACTCAAAAATCACTACTCGCACACCCCTAGTCATAAATAATGTGTTTTACGATTTTTAAGCAGTCCCTTTCTTCAGAGGCAGCCATTATAAATCAATGATAATGTAATTGAATTGAATTTATCATAACTTAAACACGATATACCGATCCGATCGTTAATGGAAAGCAGGAGTGGACAGATCAGTAGTCGACGAAAGATCAACTCACATGAACAAATCATCTTAGTGAACGAGTGAAATATTTCGTACATTATGATTTTAACTGTTCAGCTCAAAGTGAACATCAGAGCTAGGAAGGAACACTGACAAAACCCTAAAATATAATTATTTATTCGTATCAATATTAGTAATAAAAACTGAAATTTGAAGAAAGATGGTTGAACAAAGTTACAAGTACAAATAACAAAAAAATGTGTCTATGAAACAAAGCCCATAACAAAACTATACAGTATATATCACTCTAACCGTCGTTTGTGCTAGAACGAGTTGTTGTTCGTTACGTCATTTTGATATAGTTCCTTACAGTGAACGATTAGGTTGTGTACTAGTCTTTGCCCATCTCTCGAGAGTGGCATTGTGTGGTTAGGGTTTATGCGAACTTGCGCATGCGTTGAAGTTGACTGGCGCCTGACTCGTCTTGCTGCAGTTAGCTGTAGTACAGGGTGCGGCGTGGGAACTTACTCTTTTAAAATAATCACAAAGTAAAAAGTATTAAAGATAGCGTTTTAATTCTTTCTTTTTTACAAAGAGCTACATTTAAAGTTTCGTTGGGTTTACTTACAAGTTTAATTCTTGAATATTACATCATGTAGGTGACCCCCATGCTGTTCAATACATTTTGTCAGACGAGATCGGAAGTTTCGCTCCACCTTCTCAAGCATGTCTGGACCAATGTCAGCAATAGCAACGCGAATGTTGTTCTTCAGTTCAGCTAGGGTCCTCGGACGATTGGTGTACACCAAGGATTTCAAGTATCCCCACAAAAAATAATCGCAGGGGGCTAAGTCCGGCGAGCGCGCTGGCCACTGGAGATCGCCCCTTAACCTGTTAACGAGTGAAGCAAAATGATCCCAAACGAGTACGGACGTCTTTGGACGTCTGTGCCCAAATGAGTATGGTCGTCTTTAGACGTCCCTAATATTTATTTAAAATTTCAGCTGTAATTAAATGTCAATGTAAGTGTATGAACTTCCATATGATACCCGCATCCTATTGGCCACCAATGGGACTACAGCTGTACTTTAGTCAGCTGATAGATGACGCTTCAATGCCAGCTGTAGTGTTTCCCTCGCATTTTCGTTGCGCGCCAAATCTGTTTCTCCTCGTGTCTAACCTTATTGCGTTCTGCTATATTTACGTTTCGTTCATCTATAGTAGGCCTAATTATATTTGGTATTTTGCCAGTGTGATATTTTGTTACAAAGTAGTTGTATTTAGTTATTTTCAGCGTTGTACAGTAAAATAGGCCTGTATATTTTCTTTTCCGTGTTGTATTGTAAATATGTTAAAAAGTTTGTGAGTGTTGTACAGTAATTAGTTAATTTTATTCATCAGTGACTTATTTATTACAATGGACTCTAACAAGCGATATTTAGATCGAAGTGATGATGTTGCACGCCCGGTGAGTGGTGACAAACAGGCGCTCCGTCTGTCTGGCCGCCATTTCATGTGACCACTCCCAATGAGAGAGGGTGGAGCCAAAAGAAAACAACGGAAGTGTTTTGTATGCACTCATACTACACGGAGGGCTTCACAGCGCAAAGACACGGCCTATGAGTGCTCCAAATGTGAAGTTGCACTTTGCATTTACCCATGTTTCGAAAAATTTCACACAATGGAAAAATTTTAATTTTGCTAATTATAATCACAGTTTCCACCATTTTGATTTGTAATTAAGGAGATCAGGCGTTGTGGAAAGTGTTCGCGCAAGAGAGCCATTGAAGCGCGTGCTGTGTGAGCCGTGGCCCCATCTTGTTGAAACCACACATTTCTTACACCAAGTTCATCAAGTTTTGGAAGGAAAAACTCTTGAATCATCTGAATGTACCGTTCAGAAGTGACTGTAACTGCCCTATCGTTCTCTTCAAAAAACCATGGGCCTATGATGCCAGTCCTGGATAAGGCACACCAAACAGTCACTCGTTCTGCATGAAGGGGCTTCTCATGAAGTTCTCGGGGGTTCACACCACTCCAATATCGCATGTTTTGCTTATTCACACACCCTGACAGATGAAAATGTGCTTCGTCACTAAAAAACACAAGTGCGTTGTTAGGCAAGTTTTCAACGATGGCTTCACATGCCCTTTGTCGTGAAACAAAATCACGTGGATTTAGTTTTTGCACCACTGCCAGTTTGTAAGGGTGGAATTTTAAGTCTTGGTGCAGAATTCGCCTAACTGTGCGATCTGAAATTCTAAGCGAAGATGCATGTTTTCGTGCGGATCGCTTAGGTGATTGCAAAACCGCCTGCCTTACTCTCTCGACATTTTCTGGCGTTCTAGTGGTTTTGGAAGGACCTGGTTTTTGTTTCCACACACTGCCTGTATTCATAAAAGTATTCACGCACTGAACGATTGATGTTCGACCAGGAACACGACCAGTGGGCGCGACATTAAACTGCCTCCTAAACGCACGCTGGGTTGCAACGATAGACCGGCCACTAGAAAAGTACACAGAGACTGCGAACGTGCGCTCCTCTCTCGACCACTGCATGGTTGCAACTGAACTGAGTGGTCTAAAAATTTCATAGCCCGCCCACCAGATTGCGCATGGCCCCGCCTTCCTAGGACTAATGGCCGCCACGCGGCGCGTAATTCAAATAAGTAAGTTCCCGCGCTGCACCCTGTACATTTCGTAAAATCGCAACTGTCATGTGTCATTCTGAATCAGTCAGTACATAGTTTCTTATTAGGTTGCTCTGCAAATATGGTTCTAAGTAATTGTTTATACACAAAACCAGACATAGTTCTGCAGAAATTAATGTTATAATTTTCGGGTACGAAAAAATAGTTTCTCAATTAGATTTCTTTCTGCAGCCTCCTCTTTCATTCTGCAACAATGTTGCCTTGTCACATATTTTTCTGCTTTAGGGGGAGTGATTTATAGCAATATTTGTTTCATAATAAGTTTAATAAAAAGTTTCAAAACACAGTGTATACTGCTCACTCATGAACATACAAACATTGTATTGTTTATAACCATTCATATTCACCTTAACACTCCACGCGCCACGCGTCTCGATCGAGATGCATTATTGTGTTACTCAAGTGCCATCGTCTCGATCGAGACGCATTTCGCGTGCGCTTACATTTATTTATTAGTGCGGTTATTACGCATTTGTTTCACACATATTGAATACCGTTTTGAACATAAACGTCTATTACATGTATATAATGCAACATATTTTTTTTATTTTTCACTCAGACGATGTTGGTAGACCTGAACAGTTGATGCATATGTTGCTAGGTCATCTCTCCAATCCAGTTTGTTTGTGTTCTTTGTTGATCGACAAAACAATGTGTTAGTGTGCGTGTTTTGCGTGTGTTTTGCACTGATTTTATTCAAAAAAGAGTGAATTATCACGTAGTAGTGCTATTCGGGGTGTTTTAGATGAATTAGATGACGGAAATATAAGTGACAACAGTGACATTACTGACTTGACATGACATGACCCCCAAAAATTTGTGTATATAGTTCCTTTTTTTTTGACATTTTTCAATTTTACCTTTGGTTTATCTACTATTGTGTATATATATTTTTATTCCTGTTAAGATTCTGCAACTTTTGTACATTAGTGAAAATTGTGCTACATTATTGGTGGTTGACTTATATGTATCCAAACTTAGAAGATTTGTTTGAAAAATTAACTTTTCAACTTTTCCGAAGATACTACATTCGTTGGTAAGTGCTAATTTATATTCCTTCTAATTATTTGTATCTTTGTGAACAAAATGATATGCAGCAATATATATTTAGGGGATGGGAATAAATTTTTATGATTTTTTAAAAAAACCCTTACGAAACCATCAAAATTGCGTAGCGTTTTAAGGTAATATACATGGCGTGTATAGGGTTAAAATACCAACAACGTTGTGTTGGCGTCTCATAAGTAAGAATGTAAGAATGTTTAAATTGTTAAGTCGATGATACAATGATTTAAGGGTGGTACAACCAACATAGCTCTAATTGCTTTTTTTCTGCAAAGTGAAAATCATTTGATGTTTTTGATTTGCTCTCCCAAAAAAGACATGTGTAAACTGAGCAGGCAGTGGTAAGACGCTTTGTTGAATAGGTTGTTGAGCCTAGAAAGACACTTAAGAACGAAAAAGGCCTCGGATATTTTATCCGCGACTTTTTTCCAACTGCCTAGCCCAGCATTCCATACCATCATCCAATACTCCCCGAATCTGATATAAACACTTCAGTGTCACCAATGAGCAAAGATGGAGTCCAGATTTTTTTTTTTTTTATGCACATACATTTCTCGAGGTTCAATTTCAGGTTATTTTTAGGGAAAAAAATTAGTCTATTAATTTGTTTTAAGAAATAATTATAATTCTGGAGTTCCATAGTCCCTATATTTGGTGACAAGAGTGGTATCAATCTGCAAGCATGAAAATTGTCCTCATGGAACATGATTGGTGATGTAATTTATATAAATTAAAAAAAAAGAAGAGGACTCAGAATTGACCCCTACATGGATCCATTAGGGACCAATTCTGGCTTAGACTGAATATTCTTGATTTTGTATTTGGTTTTGTGCATTATTTCAACTACTTGATAAGATGGACAAGTATAAAGCAAGCCAGTCTTTGGTGAAATTTTGAATATCAAGGGCCAAAAATTTGCCCATAAAAATGTCAGCATTGACACAAAGGCTTTTGAGAGATTTGCAAAACATGCCATTACAGTCTGACCAGCCTCTGCTTCCTCAATCCAAGTATTCACAAAATTGATGAGAACCTGAGAACCTACTTCAGTTGATTTTGATTGTTTGAAACTATACTGCATTTCTACCAAAGGTTTATTTACCTAATGTAGTCAATAAGTCGATTACAGATTCTCTAATAATCTCTTCTGATAATCTAACTTAATTATAATCACTTTGAACAGTACAATTTTTTTATTACTTTATCAAAGTCTCAGCAATGTTAGGAACTCAGGATATCACAGAGCTAAATATCTTATTTGAATTTAAGAAGTTGCACGGCTCATATGTATCGTACTATAATCTAGGCTAGTCTAATAGTCATAATATATTTTAAATCAATTATGTGATTAGCTTGATCAAGGGGTTGTTTTTGCTCTTCATCGGGGCGTAATGGAGTCTGTAACCTACGATGTCTGAATACATACACAATTCTTATGTATTAAAAAAAACTGGTTAGCTTTTAATATCCAAAGAGATTTTTTAATATTCAAAATAAATTAGTTAAAATATAGTCTACTGTATTCCTTAATTTTAGAAGTAAGATTTACCTAGATAGCACTCATACAACTAATTGATACCTTTGATCCCAAGCGACCTTTGGCAAATAAAGGGTTTTGAGTCGACAATCCAACTTCAACTTCTTTATCTACAGTTTCAGTTTCATCTTCTCTTGAAGAGGGAGCCAAAGACATTCTTGTCAACTTATCCATCAAATCTATATCCAAACCATCTGCATCTTCTATTCCAACATTTTTCATGTCTTCTGTTTCAAACATCTAAAAAAGCTAAATTGTATAGTAAACCACAATGCTTATAAGGAAGTATTGTTAAATTAAAAAAAAAAGTTAGTACAGAATATAGAAATACATCCAAGGTAAAAACCGTGAATGAATGTTGGGATGGGTGCTAATTGAACTATGGTCAAAATGTTTTCTGTCCTTTACCTTAGTACAGTAGTGAAAGGCAAGTATGGAAGGTATGTGCAAGTACCATTTCATTTTTACCCCAGAATTTTTGTCAGTGCTCTAACGCCTCTTTATCATCTCTTGTGCACCCAACTCGCACAGGAAAGAATTATCACTTGGGAATTTAATTCTCTCAAGTGTTGTTTCAGGTTGAAGAACAAAAATAGGAGTGACTGGAGGCTAAATCAGTTTTGAATAGAGGATGGTCAATCATTTACAACCTAACTTTGACGATGAGGGCAGGCATTGTTATGGTGCAAATGAATGCTTTATGTCAGCTAACCTTTTGTTTTGTATAACCCAACAAAATCATGTTTACTGTAGTGTTGGAGATGTCCTCTATCTGTTCGGCAATCTCTCACACAGTCATACACCGATCCAGAGGCAAAAGTCCCATCTGAAACTGATGGACGGCCTATCTAATCTTGATGATTCTATGAACATGATAAGTTTTGTGAAAATACATTTGCATTGAAATGGTTATCATAGGTATGATAATTGTGAATACTTACAGTTGTAATAAGGGGTGGATGGCAACAAAATTGCCTCAGTCTCAACAGAAGAACAAGGATGTGATGACTCTTGACGTCTGTTACTTCTTTCATCTGCTTATGCAATCTTGCAAGATCTGGATGGTTTTCAAATGGATTTTCCAAATTTTCTAAAACAGATATTTAATTCAATGCTTAATTTTATAAAAATATTCCAAAACCACATTCAGATTTTATAACTTTTTAGTCTTAAAAATATATTAAATCCAATTTATCTTTGATGGTGCATGACAAAAAAGTTCCAGTGTCATGAAATCGATAATTAAAATTTTACCATTCTAAAAATAAGAAAATGCAGTGACATTTAATAGGGATGTGCCGATTCCAAAATCTTCTCGATTCCGATTACCACTTGATTCTAAAATGATTCGATTCTCGATTCTTAGTTTGATTCCGATTGTTTAGTAGTAGGCCCACTACACCATTAACAACTATGTAACAAGGTAAAATATTACAAAATATCCATAGATGATACATAAACAAGAGCTTTATTTCAAAATAACACTATAATTAGTTCAATCACAGCGTACTAACATCCCCTTGTAGTATGTAACCCCGTAATGTAACATTAACTGTATGTGAATGCTGAAGGGAATGAGAAAGCAAACAAAAATTCTGAAGAAGCAGATGACAAATCAAACTAGCCAATCAGCGCTAGTGGTATTCTATATACAACGTTAACGGCTATTGTTTGTTATACAATATTGAAAACTGTTGGTATAAAGTTAATTAAGTTACCCTCCTAGTGGCAAAACTCAAATTTTCAAATTTTTGGTTGATTTGGTAGTGGCAAAGCTGTTTATTTCATGCTAGCAACTTACTTCACAGATGTGTGTTTTCTGTTTACATTTGTTTGAAGTTGAAATTTATTGTTTTTTACAGACTTATTTAATTGATGCAGTATAAATTCAGTGTTTTAGTGTATCCCTAGTAAATGAACTTGGCATACCTGTAGGCTTACTACTTGCTAAATTGACATATGAAATGGATAGGCCTAATTACGCGTTACCTAAAACTTTTGTAACTGATTTATAAGTTATAATATGTGTAAAATAAATAGTTACCAAAAGGTTACCAAACTGAACAATGTGATTACTTTATAATCCTCTTCAATTTAGTTATTTTTCATTATATCATTATTTTTATTCTGTAATAAGATAAAAAATAATGTATAAATAGTAGGCGCAAACGCTTTTTTTTGGTTTTGGCATTTATTTACATATATGGTTACTTTATAAATTTGCATAAAAGTTTATATTTTCTGAAACTAGACATTTCACACAAATTGGCTATCTCAGATTTGTAAATTTCCAGTTTTTATTATATTTTCAAACCCGGGTCCCACCACTTAAAAAAGTTTGGTATATACTTTTTTATATATGAATATAATATGAACAAAATTATAATTAAAATTTTCACTAAAACTAATATCAGAATCTTGTTTAGTATAGTTTTATATAAAAATAAAATATTATATGTATTTAAACAGTTACCTATTTTTTAAAAACACTTGTGCCAAGGCTGGAAATGACCTGCCACTGTGGGATTTTGACCTGCCACTGGGAGAGTTAAATAAAACTGAAAAAGTTATTGTATGTTTAGTTTCTCAATCAGTAGCGTGTTTTACCATTATGTCGCTTCCACCACACGTAGATTTTGACTTCTTCAATAGCTGACTGACAGTGACAACAACTGACGATCATGTCGCCGGTATCAGTCAATTGGTAGTTCATTTACAAGACGAATTCGAGACCGACTCGTTAACTGTAATGAACTAGGCGAATGAACTAGTTCAAAATGACACATCGATAAGTAGAATGATCATTGCTACATTCTCAGTTCTGTTGGTCAATTTGAATTAACCCGTTCAACTAGGGATGTGCGAGTACTCGAAACTTCGAGTATTTGGTAGGTATTTTACTACTCGAACTCGGCTCGAAGTAGTACATAAGTTTTCGCGGTACACTTTGAACTGAACCAACAGATAAACATATCGGCCGGCTGTGAAACAGTATAATTAGCTTGCATAGAAAATCTGATCTGTGATATGAGTGAACAGATTAAACCTTTATAATCCACGTTGTTTCAATTAATAATATACTTGCTTAGTTTCTTACATCATATGAGTTATGAAAAAAGGTTAAACAAAACAATGCCACATAAAAATGTAGGAAGGCAGGAAGTAAAAAGTTTTATTAACAAATGTTACAGTTACAAACAATAAATCAAAATTATTGTGTTCAATTTAGATGTATATATTTACGAATCTGGCAAAACTTAACATAGGCTTAGGATGGTGTCTACCTTTTACAGTCGTCTTGGGTTAACAGGAAAACCTTCTGTAAATACTCGCTCAAAAATACTCGATACTCGAAAAAAATACCAACTACTCGACTTGGCTCGAACTCAAAAATGACTACTAGCACACCCCTATAATAAACAAACTAGGTCACCTGTTCACTAAGCTGACTAGTTAATTTAATTTGGTTGTTTATGAATTACCCATTCCTATTGGCGATATTATTTTCTTTCTCAACAAAATACTGCTCTATGCGAATACCAGTATCGGAGATGAGGTTTTCATTTTTAATTTATAAGTCAATGGAATTCGTTGAATCCATCCAAACAATTACGATCAGCATATAATATTTAGACATTTTAGAATTTGTAATTTGATCAATTAAGAATCAAAATTGAGCAATATCAAGAGATAATAATTGGATTCTGGGAATCACGATACCACTTGAATCGAGTTATTCTTTGAATCGAGACTCGGGATCGGCACATCTCTACATTTCAGCCATCACATGTTGAGACATTCCTACAAATAGTTTTAAAATTGAAGAGTAAGAAAATAAAAATATAACAGAAAATTACTTTTGATCTACTCATAACTCTATAGTCAGACCTAAAAACATTTTTTAATCCAGATTTTGTTCATCATATTAATTATATTACCACTACCAATTGAAATATGGTTTTCCTGGCTTCACTAACAAACCTGACCAAATTGCTACTTTACTATGTTTAGCCCGCCTGTCTTTTGGGTATTAGATATCCGCTTGATAATACGAGATTGTCATGTGATGCAGAGTCCTACATTTTACTCCATTTTAATTTTGTAACAAAAAATAAGATTGCATATACGATTAGACCTGTAATTGAAGGTGTTAGATGTTAATTGGAGCATTTATGTTATTTCAATATGCTAGGGAAATTATACCTTTATCCTTATTAGATTTAAACTCATTCGCTCCTTATAATCATCCATATCTCTATGATCAGCGTCTTAGGTCCTAACTTAGGTACATTTGCCTTGATATAAACTAACCTAATTTTACCTATATGAAATAAAATAAGCACACATTGGATGGTCTACTTCGGTGTTCACATATCTTGTGGTTCTTTGCCGAAGGGCAATAGGAAAGACCAATAATTCTAATTTATAAAACTATTGTATATATTGCTATAATGGTAAGTTAAAGTAAGCAGAGATATAGCAGAAGAATTTGAGGTGAACACCTGAGTAAGATAGGGGTATAGCGTATCTTCAATACTTTAACATAGTTCTAGTCCTTAAATTAGTCAGAAATACAGAGACTGGCACTAAATATTAGCATTTTTAGATGATGTGGTATTAATAGGACAAAATGTAGAAAAACTTTAAAATTTGGTCCTCACCTTTAGTCACATTTTACTGCCTTATAAATAAAAAAGGAGGACCAAACGGGTATACCATTGTTGTGGGATTGAACTGTCTCTGGGGTGATAATTTCACTTGATTAGTTTATGTTTAGGGATAAAGTTGAGATAGTCATTTAGTTATCTTGTTTTAAATCAGCGTATTGGGCCCAAGCTTGTTTATCTTTCATAAAATCTAATACTGTAATTTTACCTGTTTACCCATCTATCTGTATAATTAATAAGGAAAATTAGTTGCATTTTGACGTTAATGCTGTCAATACTTGATTAATTGATCAGACAGAATTACATATCTAAATTGTCCTGTTCAAAAGTAATCGGGAAAAACTATTTAAATGGTTAATCAAACCAACATTTCCTCAAACGTTTCCTTTATTTTAAAGTTTGCTTACTTGGTAAAATCAATCCATTATATGATACCACGCAACATTTCAGGACTATCTTCAAGATTTCAGGACACATTTCAAGTAACAATTACGATATTTAGTTATATTTTCATTATTTTGCTATCGGCACCGTTGAAAAGAAAAGATAATATATATATATAAAAAGAACCACACTTAGCAATCTTTTCTTGATGTTTTTAATGTTTAAAATCGATTTCGGTCTCGAAAGACCAGCATCAGTTTAACATAGAATACAAATAGGGTTATAAATATATCTTTAGAATAATTAATTTAACAGCTGACATTATAAAAATTTAAATAAAAATGTAGATGGATAAGTTGTAGATCTTGTTAAATTTTATAATTTTGCATCTTCATGATAGAATCAAACATAATATTTGAGTGAAATTTTATTTGATTGTTGAGTAATAATGATGGGTTTTCTTTTGTGTTTTTGTATATGTAAAATTTTTCAATGGCATCTAGTTTTTTACTTTTAGGTGCAAAATGGATAATGTCTAAATTTTCTTCAATTGATGAAATATTATGGTTTTCTTGTATTAAATGTTCAGCAAATGTTGATAAATTTTGATGTTTGTTTTTTGGTATATGTTCCTTGAATCTTCTATTAAAACTTCTTCCTGTTTGACCAATGTAATATTTAGGACAAGTTGAACATTTAATTTTATAAATTCCAGAATTATTGTATTTGTTTTCATTATTTTTAGTAGAGTAGTTATGCTGTAGTATATGTTTGATACTGTTCTTCGTTCTATATGTAATTTTATATCCTTGTTTGGAGAATATGTTATGTAAAGATTTGTTAATATCTCCATGATAGGTCATTTGAATGTAGTTATTTTTTTCTTTAGTTTTAGAATCAAGAGTTTTCTTGCTGTGTTTATTAATTAATTTACTTATTAAATTTGCTTGATATCCATTATCGACAGCAATTTGTTTGATAATGTAGATTTCTTCTTGGTAATCTTCTTCTGTAAGAGGTGTATTCAGTAGTCTATGAATCATACTGTGGAAGGCTGCTAATTTGTGTGAAGTTGGATGATTGGATGTATTGTGAATTATTTGATTTGTTGATGTTGGTTTACGATAAATTTTGAATTGGTGTTTATCTTTTTTAGTTATGGTAAGGTCAAGAAAGTTTATGCTGTTAGATTTTTCTATTTTTGTTGTAAATTTTAAGTTAGGATGAATTTTGTTCAGAAAGATTTCTAATAGATCTATTTGTCTTTGGTTTCCGTTGAATAGACAAAGAATGTCATCAGCATATCTATGATAATATATAATTTTCTTGGCATAAGGGTTTATTTCAGGGTTGAGAATGAATTATTTTCAATATAATCTAGGAAAATGTCTGCTATGATGCTTGAAAGTGGTGATCCCATGGCCAATCCTTTATCTTGGGAATAAATTTTATCGTTATATTGAAAGTAATTTTGTTTAAGAGTAATTTTTGTTAATTTGATGATTTCTTGAATTTTCTTGCTGTCTAATTTATTTTGTTTTGTTAAATTTTCTTCAAGAATGGTTAAACTCTCTTCTACAGGGATGTTTGTGTATAAATCTTTAATGTCAAATGAAATTAGGATGATTATCAGGGCAATTTGTATTTTTAATTTTGTCGATTAAGTCTGTTGTGTTTTTAAGGGAGCAGTTATTTTCAAGTGCTATTTCATTTTTTTATTATATTGTTGAGGGTTTTTGCAAGTTTGTGAGCAGGAGAGTTCATTGCATTGACAATTGGTCTGATTGGTTCTTGGTCTTTGTGGATTTTGGGTTGACCGTAAAGTTTGGGAGCATTTGGTTTTATATATATATATATCTATCTATGTATAAAACCAATATATAGATATCTATATATATATATATATATCTATCAATATATATATCTCAAAAGTAAATTGTGTGTATAAAAAAAGTATATTTAATTATTTTCTGAATGCTCATTTATAAACCTTAAAAACCATATCAAAAACTTTGGTGATATTCCTTTTTTTAATAATAATATAATATTTTTTGTAAATGCTTACAAAAACCCCCAATTTGTTGCAGTCTTTTTCAGTAGGCTAGAGTCTCATATCACATTTCTAAAAAAGTAGTCACCCAAAAAATTGTATTGTGCAGTCCTAAGAGAGTTAATGTTTGCATCATCCATTATGTATATACTTCCTAATACTACATAAAATTTGGAATATATTGGTTATCTTAATTTTTTTGTTTTATTATCATTTATAGTGTAACCCCCATCCATTTTAATTTTTTATTTTCAAATTACCGGGGAAAATATAAAGTTGTTTTGGTATATTATATAATAAATAGCCTATTCTTTTGTGATCACAATGATACTAAACATTAGTAGGTTTACACTGTATAATTTTTTTTAACTAAAAGAAAGTCTGCAAGTCGACTGAAAATTGCCTGCCGGTAAGGCAACAAATAACTGCCAGCTCGAGGGGTTAAAGGTATAAAACTTCTAAATTAAGAGGCACCCCAAGATTTAGAGGCGGAGCATTCAACAAGCAAACCTAGTTGTATATACGAGGTGCGGCTAGAAAAAAACCGGACTAGTACTGGTGAAACAATAAAACGAATGCAATAAGGCTGAAAGTCGCGTGGCCTGTCACGTGACTCTCGCTCCGCCTACTGCTCGAGTTTCATCTGCCTCCTGCACTCAGTCTGCCCGTGGCGTCTGTTTTAAGTAGTTAACGTTTTGTCTGTGCGTCGGAAAATGTTGAGTGTACAGAAAGAACAGCGTGTTAACATCAAATTTTGTTTCAAACTAGGAAAATCTGCAAGTTAAACGTTTGTAATGTTACAACAAGTGTACGGCGATGATTGTTTATCGCAAACACAAGTGTTTGAATGGTTTAAACGATTTAAAGATGGCCGCGAAGACACCAGTGATGACACTCGCACTGGCAGACCATTGTCATCAAAAACTGATGCAAACATTGAAAAAATCGGTAAACTTGTTCGACAAGATCGCCGTTTAACAATCAGAGCAGTGTCTGAGTTAACAGGAGTTGACAAGGAAAGTGTTAGGCAGATTCTTCATGAAAGTTTCAACATGAACAAAGTGTGTTCAAAAATGGTTCCAAAGTGTCTCACCATTGAACAGAAGGAACGCCGAAGAATGATTTGTTCTGACATCCTGGAAAACATCGAAAGTGATCCCACCTTCTTACAAAATGTTATTACTTGCGATGAATCGTGGTTTTTTACTTACGATCCCGAAACTAAACGCCAATCAATGCATTGGAAAACTCCTGGTTCTCCACGACAAAAAAAAGCATGAATGTCAAAATCGAAATTCAAGGCAATGATGATTGTTTTTTTTTGACATCAAAGGGATTGTGCACATTGATTGGGTACCAGAGGGACAAACAGTGAATCAGCATTACTACATTAGCGTCCTGGCTACCCTATGTGAGCGAGTACGGAGAAAACGGAACGATTTGTGGAGAAAAAAGTCATGGATCCTTCACCAAGACAATGCGCCAGCTCACAGTGCGTTGTCAGTGAAGACGTTTTTGGCAAAACACAACATTCCCATCTTAGATCATCCACCCTACTCACCTGATTTGGCCCCCTGTGACTTTTTTCTTTTCCCTAAAGTCAAGTCAGCTTTGAAAGGAACTAGATTTGAGACTGTTGAAGCAGTAAAAGAAAAAGCGACGGAAGTAATGTATGGACTTACCGAAAATGATCTGCAGCATTGCTATGAACAGTGGAAAATTCGTATGGAGCGGTGTAGAGACCAAGGAGGAGAGTACATTGAAGGAGATAACATGAAATTGTAAATAATTGTAAATAAATGTTTTTTCCAGCATCAGTCCGGTTTTTTTCTAGCCGCACCTCGTATTGTGCAAGTTTCATCTATAGCACATGTTTTTAATTGTTTTGCTTTATTATTTTTTTTTTTTTATCTTTCTAAACCCAGACTATCAAAACTGTTATACATTTTTGTTAAAAAAATGTTTGATTGAAAATATATTATGTAAATGTATTTCTTATGTATATAACTTTATATAATATAAATTAACAGTATTATTTATATTATATATATAAATAAAACAAATCCAAAAACCACTGACCCACTCACTCCCTCATTACAGAATCTCAAAAAACAACAAACAGATTTACACAAATTTTAAAAGAAGTTAGCTTTAATATCGATGGGACTCGCTACGAAAGGATTTTTTGAAATTTAATTTGTAAGGGACACAAACAGCCCCTCAAAATTTCCTTTTTTCCATAAGAAAAACATCGGGTTGATTTTAGTAAATTAATAACAGCTATTTTGTAAATAAATAAACCTGCTTATTTAGTATGTTTGACATTATCCAATTGATGCATTATGAGTTTAATCTTCAGCTGTTGAACGAAAACAAATGAAACAGACACGTTTGAAATAGACTAAGTAATACCCTATACCAATAAATAAGTAGCAACGCAAGTAATGTGAGTTAAATAATGTCCTATTTTAGTCACATTTTTTTAATTAGTCATATATAGATTTAAATAAATAACATTAAATTTATTTAATAAATTTATTTAAATTTAATGTTGTGATTTGACGTTATACAGATAATCTACTATAATTTGCTGTCAAAGTTGCATGCCAAGGCCGAAGGCCAAGGTATATCGAGCACAGCGAGTCAGGGTTGGCACGCGAAGCATGCAGAGGTGTCCCCTAGTATTAATATAGTTATGAAACTTATCTAAAAGCAATTTTATAGTTTTAACTTAATGTTACATCACACTTTCTTTTCATTTTGTTGTTTCATTCATATTTGTTTAATATAACGAAAATGTTCCTATTAAAGTTAATGCAATATTATAAGAATTTTTTCCAAAGTAAAAATAAGTTAAGGTTTAGACATTTTTCGTAGATCACAAATAACTAAAACTTTTCAAGGATTTTTTCATATTTCAGGTGGGTAGCTTTTTTACATTTAAAAACTAAGTGACTAATGGACCATACATACTTAAATAATTGCTGGATTTAGCTGACGCTGACATTCCCGGCAAAGCATCTTTTTTTTCTGCTTTTTGGTACAAAAACTGTGAAAACAGAGTTCTGAAACAAAATTATAATACAGTGTAAAACTATACAGGTTAAAAATAATTAACTCAGAATAAAATGCAACAAAACATACCCACAGCTGTATGGGTAACAGACAGCATGAGTAGAGGGTACTGGTTTGTTTATAACTCAATAACAAATATTTATAATATCTTAGGCCTTTAAAAATTGGTGTGTTCTGTTGAGTAATGTCAGGAATACGTTTTCTATGTTATTTATGCATATTATGAATCACAAACCTTTCTTAAAAATGATGGCAATGTAGATACTATTTGGCATGGCTTTGATTCTAGTGGAAGGAAAATTTCTTAGCTGTATGATAATATTTATTATGATTAATCCCATTTTTTAAAATCCATAAATATGTAGTAGATAAAAACTGTCTTTTTTATTTTTTTTATTGTCTACGCCAGTTGCATTTTTAACTTGTATACAAAAGTTGCTATGGGACAACAGTCCAAACCCCTCCTCAAGCAAATTTTAGTGGACCTCCTGAGATTTGAACCCGTGAACCTCTGCATATGAAGCAGAAGTGCTAACCACTAGGTTAGTGAGAGGCCTGTAATTTGATGCTGTACGTAGTTATGAACGTTCATCTTCTAGTGAGGATGAAGTACAGAGTGATGAGAGTGAGTGATCTTTCCATTGTTCTAAATCAAATAAATAGATATATTTTCATTTAACTGAATTACACCCTGATTAATAAAAGGAAGTGATTAGCGGAGCAGTGATACTTCAACAAATTTTCTAGTACAAAAATTCTATTTCAATACCTTGTCAAATCGTTAAGTATACGACTAAAATTGTCTAATAAACTCTGTTTCAATCATCCATTAAACAAATTTGTACAACATTTTTACAATATTTGCTATGCAAATCAGGTGAATTTACATTTATAGTCATAATAAATAAAACACAAATTAAAAATAATGTATTTTTTATGATCATTACAGCAGAGTTCAGAAATTAAGTATTGGAAAAATATTCCTAATGTATTATAGATAAACCAACTTCTCATGTACCACATTAAAAAAATTTAAATTCCTACAACAAATATTATTGACATAAATCATTTTTTTCTATGTTCTCAGTTGTTAAAAATGTTACACTAATGAAATGTGTGTGGTTCTTTCATTGGATAATTAAGGACAGAAGGCAGAAACAAATTAAAATGTTACTTGATAAAACTACCAAAATGGATTAAAAAATAAATTGAATTCCACTGAGAGCAGTGAGCAGAGTCCAGCGGCGGATGTATGGTCAGAACCTAGTGAACCCATTTTATTTGTACTTCTAAAGGCAATATTCCTATAGCTCTCCCCTTGGCAAAAACTTGACATGGATTAAACCTTTGCAGTCTCAAAAAACAGTTGCCATCAATTTTCTTGTGTTCAAATTCGATTTTTCTTTTACGGGTTTCGAGGGCGAGTTTGAGTGATGCCACTCCACGGATTGTCGCTTTGTTTCCGGAGTTTTGTACGAAACCCAAGTTTCATCTCCGGTCACAATACGATCGAGAAATTGTTCACTATCACTATCATATCGAGTAAAAAGTTCAAGGGCTGTTCCCATTCGTTTAGTCTTGTGGACTTCTGTGAGAAACTTTGGAACCCACCGAGCGCACATTTTTTATACCCAAGATGCTCAGTTACAATTTCATATAAGAGGGATCGAGAAACGTCTTTTAAAGTGGTTAAAGTGAATCGCCGGTTTTCCTGAATTTTGTCGTCAACTTTTTTCTCCAATTCCTCAGTCACAAGTGATGGCCTCCCAATCCGTTCTTCATCGTGCACATTGGTTCTTCCTTGGTTGAACATAATGCACCATTTCCTCACTGAAGATTCGTTCATTACATTCTCACCATAAACAGTGTTTATTTGTCTATAAATTTCGATAGGCCGAACATTTTGAGCATTCAAAAACCGAATGACACTGCGCACTTCGCATTTGGCAGGATTTTCAATGGGCGCCGCCATTTTGAAAGTTTACAGAGCAAAGACGCGTGATCACACAGGAACGAAACTCGGCGCCGCACTTGATGCACAATCGTTCTTTACTTTCTGGACGACCCACGTATATAGTGCAAGGAAGCTCACACACAACACACTATCGCCCGCCCTCTGGTACGGTGGTATTGGCTGACACACCCACTCATACACACACAATGGTATAGACCCACCCGCCCGCCCATATACGCACGGTGGTATTAGCTGACACACCCACGCATACATACACAATGGTATAGGAATTGTTGATACCATTGCATGTGTATGGGTGGGCGGGAGGGTTACTACCACTGTACGTGAATGAGTGGGCGAGTGAGTTACTACCACTGTACGTGTATAGGTGCGCGGGTGGGTTACTACCACTGTATGTGTATGTATGTTGAATGTTCCAAGCACACTGAGATGAAATGAAATAGTTTTTATTGCTTTTTGACAATATGTACATATTGTATAGCAAAAGTCATATGTAGTCTGTAGTATACATGATCGCTTGAATGCTTTTGGCAAGTTGCCTGTAGCTAATATCTTATTGTAGACTGCTTGAAGCCATTGTTTCACCTTGCTACCAGCATGCAGCAGAAATTCCGGAAAGATATCATCAAGACCGGCTGCTTTCCCTGCTGGTATAGTAGAAATCGCTCTGTCTATCTCTTCCTTCGTGAAATTTCTGGAGACTTTCAGGGGTGCCATTTGGCTCTTTTTTTTCATTTC